>JANTPZ010000681.1:0-34252 GCA_025593235.1 Vachellia pachyceras | reverse complement strand
CCCAGTTTGTCTCTACTGGCCCTTGCCACATGCTCCTTTTGTCCTCATCATAGAGAAGGGCAAACAAAACAAAAGATTTGGTTGGTTTTATTTATTAATCATATCAGTACATTTCTGATTTTGAATGTAAAGTTTTACCATTTGTGTACTGTTTAAGTCGATTTTGTTGTAATTTGATATTATATATCGAACAGAGACAAAAATAAAAAGCTGTTAAATTTCAAGTTATAATCAATAAAATTTAAAGTTTTTTCTAATTTATATGAAATCTGTTAAAAGTGATATATATTAATAAATAAATAAATAGAAGCACATATATACAGCATCTACAATCTGCCCATTCCTTGTGGGCGTGGGGGGAATATTTGGGCAATTTGCGCTGTTAATGAATTTTATACTACTAGTATTTTATATTGAGAATAATTAATATACTTATGTTTTTTGCACATTTTTATTAATTCAGGATAAATTTCATGCTTGCATTCAATAGTAGGAAACTTAAATAATATTTACACAATGAAATCTTGGTATGCAAGAGACTCCAATAACAGTTGGTGTGAAATATTTGTTATATTACCGATTAATTAGAATCTGTCGATTATTCATATGAACCTGAACCATCATTTACCTGAGTAAAGCGGGTGTATTTTTTTTAAGAATAATGATTTGCATGTTTAACAATTTTTAACATCTTTATTGCATTTCCCCTTCTTTTTATTCCATTTCATATTTACTGCCTTTATAGGTAGAATTTAAAAACAATGATTAATAATTTTATAAGTTACTTTTATAATATGTGGAATTTTAAAAGCCTTTTATTCGGCTTATCTTGCATTTTTATAATTATATATCATACGGGTCCGTTTGGAAAAGTAGTGTAGAAGTGTTTTTACCATTTACGAGGTAAATATATGAAGGAGATTATCTCGTTTTGCAGAAAAACGCTGTTGAACGTATTTTTGAGTATTCAATCGCTTTATCAAACACCTCCATTGTATATACTGTACGCAGATCCATGCTCGACGTAAAGAGAATCTAGAACTTAAAACATACTATAGATTGATATTTCAATTTCCCATGAAACATGCAAGTTTGCATTAATATCATGGATTAACTCTGATCTATACCTCAATAAACTCAAAAATAGAACATCTGTCTCAAGTTTAGTGTCATCCCTGAATAATACAACTGTATTAAATATAAGAGTAGTTAGATTGATAATAAATATTAAAGAAGATGATTAACTTGATTATTTATGAAAAATGTGTTTTGATATCTTTTAAATATCCATTTTCATAATTTATATTAACAACTATATATCTTTATTGATGAAATGTCCAGTTTAAACACGTTAATTTCCTGAATATTTTCAAAAATTATAAATTTGAAAAATAAAGTACATTGATATATTTTAATTAATCAAAGTAATCCGATCATGTAATTCTTAAACTTGTAATAAGATGGTGTGTGTGTGTATTCTATATTGATATATTTTAATTAATCAAAGTAATCCGTTCATGTAATTCTTATACTTGGAATAAGATAATATATATATATATATATATATATTCTATGGAAAATGTTGAAGCAACCTTTGAAATTCCCGACACATGTATATAATATGTTTTATGCATATTCTCCAGATGATGATTTGACTGAAAGAAAGACTAGTAGACTACGTTGCTCTTAGGGTAACATGGACAGGACACCTAACATTATAAATAATTTAAACTATTAACTCTCTGTGTGTGGTGTTCCACTCTCCTTTGTTCTTTTCTCCATGCAAAGAGAATTAAAATATTTATTCTGCGATGAAGGGTTGATTTGACAATCGATTTTGAAATTTAGTTTTGATTTAAAAACCTATATTTCACCTTAAAATTGAGGTTTTGTCCAAGCAAATTTTTTTCTCAAAAGCTATTTTTGTTACAAAACCTCAGTACCTAGGTTTTCTCTTTCCTCTTTCATACTTTTTCTCTCTTTCTCTTTCTTACTTTCTTCTTTCCTACCCACTTTTTTGCATCAGAATTCGTAAAAGCGAATAACTTCCCAAACATAAATCACTTTTCAAAACCTAGATTTTACCTCAAAATCTGTAAAAGTTATTTTCAACCTTACACTCAAACAATCCCTTAATATTATATGGAAACTCGATTCTGCAGTCTGAGATTATGCCAAAAGTCTTTTGGCTTTTCAGGGACTCATACTTTTCATCATCTCGATGGCTCCAAAGTTCCCTTGAAACCAAGCTATTATACTAATTGATGTATGTAATAAATATTTTATAAAAATCTAATGCGAAGTGTTTCTTCTTGAGACGTTTGCTCCAATGTCTAAACAAGTGACAGCAACAAAAAAAAAATTGCAGGCTAGATAATTGAAAAGGCAGTCCCATTCCTGGAAAAGGAGCCATTTTAGAGAGTTCAAACTTCAAACCTTGATCACTGTAGCATTTATCATTCTAATCTTAACAACCCTTTGGTGTTTGCCGAAAATGTGGAATAATACTGGTGTATATTCTTCTGTTTCTCCAGTACATATTTGCTTTTGGATTTTAATGGAAGAATAAGCATACTTTTTTATGAATTATATATATAATTGAAAAAATTATAATGAAGTCCTCAAGAGAGAATGCGTGCCAAAAAAATCTTATAGAAAAGTGAGCAACATGAACATTATTGTTGTTTCCTACATAAAAACCTGCTAATGCATACCATTAACTTGTGAACCTGGTGATTAGATTCTTTCTTCCTTGTACCAGACCTTATAGTTGTTTTCCCTGTATAAATTAGAGAAAATCATTGCGAGGTTCTGAAAAATATATATAATCACCAAAAAGTTTACGAGCAAGCGAACAATATCTAATAATAAGTACAGGAAATAATAGTAGATTTATGTTGCAATTTATTATTAAGATTTTTCAGTGATTATATAATGGATATGGAATAATGGTTACAAGGATTTTCATATATTTGGGTATCCATCGTTGTAAAGAAATATTTAGATTTAATATTAATCGATTGTCATCTTTTATTATTTTTATTTAATTTTAAATTTCTAGAATGCCCTGTCATTAATTTTTACGGTTAGATTGAGGCTTATAAATAGTACATCAACTCTTTTCTTTGTACATTTAATGATTTAAATAATATTGAGTTTTTTCTCCTCCCAGTTCTCTTCTCAATTTATTCATCTAATTTATCTCTCATTGTTATTGTTCTGCCCCTCTTTTCCCTCCCTTTCTCCTCTCTTCCTATCTCTTCTCCCTTTCCCCTTCCCCATCATGCATCATTCCCAAAAATTTGATAATGATTTCCCAATAATAATTCATCCATGAGAGGTGGTGATTTGTGGAGCGGGGTTAACTTAGAAAGCAAAGGGAGGGATGAGATAGAATATAATAGAATACTTAGAAACAACGATGAACAGACAAGAGGGATGCATGGGAACACATGCAGAGCGTAGAGAGATAGAGATGTTGATGATGATTATCACCGAGGAATATGTGTTTGGCAGATGATCTTGGAGGTAAAAAATGCATTCATGAGGAGGAATGCTTTCTGGGAAGAGAAGGGATGTTTGATAATTGATTTGGCCAAAATACATTTTGATCCCATAATGCATTATAGGAAGAACCATAAAAAAGTTTATTCTGCCCAGAATGCATTATAAATTGTGAACTTAATATTTCAAGTCATGACTTGGTATACTTTAGATCGCGACCTAACTGTAAAAATTTCAAGTTGAGACCTATATTCGTTAACTCGTGACTTGGGACGTTCTGACTACTTTTTATCATTTTATTTGTCTATAATTTTATCAAAATATAAAATAAAAAATATACATGTATTATTTAGTGAGATTCATTTATTATTTTTACGTTCCACTAAAAGTCACTCTTACAACGTTTATTTAAATAAGTTTTCATTTTCAGAATGCATTATAAACAAAATCATTTTTCAAAATACACTGTAACCAAAAGTCATTCTCCCATCACCTTTTTAAACAGCCATTTTGTTTCTGCTTTGGAAGCAATTCCTAGTATGTACTCATTGTGCCTGTTTGGTTCAATGTCTGTAGAGCTTAAACACATATTCAATAGTATTTTTTCGTAAAATGAGATAATATCCTTCATATATTTATCTTGACTTACGTAAAAATACTTATTTACCACGTGCTCTTTAGACATAGTACCACGTCGGTGCTTCAAATTCCCAAGTCCGACAAACCCTTCCCATCCCTGCCTCCTCTGAATCTTTTTTTCTTTGAAACCTTCAACGCATGGATTCATTATATTAGAACTGTGTGTATATGAACGTACTTGTGTACTATACGCGCGGCTCTGCAGCTAAATTGACTCTCTCACTTTGATGATTCTTTTGAGAAGAAGAAGAGGATGAAGAGATCAAAAGAGGGTCAAAACTCAAAACCAGTGATGATGAGCGAATGCATCTTTGACTCTGATACTGAGGTTTGGTGAAGTTGGGGATGGTGGGATTCTAATTATGAGCTATGCAGATCACTGGCAGATATTCACAGAATCCCACCTTCTCTGTTCTCTTTTTTCATTTTCAGGAAGGAAAAGGTCTATTCTCGTAACCTCTTAAGCTTCAAGTATATTAGTCCTTGGATCTCAGCAGGGAAAAGAGGAAACAAAACAGCAGTGTTATCTGTTTAATTTAACAGTAAAAATTATTTTTAATGTGATTTACAATATATTGATAAATATATAAGGGCTTTTATTTTGATTATGTGAAGGTACTTTATAGCCCTAATCCAAACATGGCTTGGTCATTGGGAGCATCAAAGCCTTACACCATTGTCCCCATGTACCTCTTCCTCCTTCTCTTTACATTTTTCCAGAGAATTAGGGTAAAATTCCTATTTTAAAATTTCATTATCATATAATGATCTCATATTATAGAAATTTTGCAACAATTTTCCCAGATAAATACATTATTGTCATGTAAAAAGACTTTTGTTTTGTGAAATTTGAGAGTAATTATTCTCGTGTTTAATATAAGAAATGAAAATAAAATAATTAATATAATATAATAATAGCCATTTCACAGTCATTAATTAATAGTAAAGGTGAAAGAAGGGGCGTTTTGGGATGTTTATCGATTTGTCTGTTTAGAAACGCGGTAGAAAAATAGTTTTACGCAAGTCAAAGTAAATATGTGAAGGAAATTATCTCATTTTACAAAAAAATACTATTAAACGTGTGTTTGACTTTCCTTAACGTTCTACCAAACAAACTGTACGTAAATGGGACTCTACTTAATATTATATAAAACTTTCTGCAAACTAATAGGTGGGGGCAGATGCAGAAGGTGGAATCAGCAAAAGAAGGGTTTGACCAAACAAAGTCAGAATGAGATCACCGAGGTACTGATTTTTTTAAAAAAAAAATACTTCGTGCACTCAATCACATTGCATTCGACCTTTTCATGGAGTACTAATTCTTTTTAGAAAAAAATTTAGTCTAAAACGAAAAATCTAAAATACACAGTCCGAGAGTGACGATTAACTCTGTTTTGAAACGAGAATATTTTTTTTTTAATTTATTGTTCAGCTAGGAATTGAATAAAAGAGAAAACACAGAAAGTCCCAGCTAAACATTAATCATTAAAATAAAATTTACAAATATATATTAATAACCGCATAAGTAATTTAAGGTATCTTCGGATTAATGATAAAAACTATTTTTTTAATGTAATTTACGATTTAT
This sequence comes from Vachellia pachyceras, assembly GCA_025593235.1. Classification (NCBI taxonomy): domain Eukaryota; kingdom Viridiplantae; phylum Streptophyta; class Magnoliopsida; order Fabales; family Fabaceae; genus Vachellia; species Vachellia pachyceras. Next base: position 28,521 of record JANTPZ010000681.1, on the reverse strand, counting down.
GGGGTATTTAAGTAAGAGAAGTTTTATTTCAACTTGTATGAACGCACTTTTTAAAACTTTGACAAATAATGCCTTAATCTCTTGTTCTTAGCTATAAGTCACTTCTATCAAGTTCTACACATATCTCCTTAAACTTCATTATTTTGTTTTAAAATTTAAAAGTTTTTTTAATTTTACTCCTTTTTAACATTCACAGTAAAACATGAATGAAAAGTTAACATATAATAAATTATGAGTAAATCTTACATTCACATTAAAATTATAACGAAGTAACTCGTAAATAGAATTAAGTGAAACATTCTCTTATTGCCATATAAATAAGACGAGACAAGTACGTTAAGAACAAAAAAAAATTTCATAGACACCCTGTAGGGAAGACGAGGGGCATGGCGAGGAGAAAGTGTTTCTCTCCTATTCAAGTGATTGAAGAAGTTGATGAGAACTTATTTTTATCTATCATTATTATATTTTTTGAAACAAAAAAATACCTGCAAATCAAAGTTTCATTCTGGGCGGCCAAAACTTACAGAGTTATAACACATGAATAAATTTAATTATTAGTTATCAATTAATATACACTAATGACTAACAATCATCGGGTTTAGAAAAGGGTTTAATCTGTCTCCAAGAACCAATATTTATGGCATTATTATGACAATAACTACGGGGAGTCCCGCGTTTAAATATATTTTTCTGTAAAACGAGATAATCTTCTTTACATATTAAATACTTTTTTGCTGTGCTCCCAACAAAATTCCACAGGGTGCTGAAAGCATCCGACGTGGCACCTTTTATCCAAGAAGATACCATATAGCCCTATCGCGGAGATTTGTCAGATCACAGCTATATCCAGATGGAAGAAACGAGTGGCTCTGCTCTTTTTATTCCACTTTTCAAATTGTCACATTCATCCCATACACATCATTCTTCAACCTAATTATAATAATAATAATTAATAATCCCTGGAAAATTAAGAAACACATGATCCATATCATGAACATAATGAAAAAAATCCAAAAACTAGAAAGCTGCAATAAATATTAGTCGTCCCTCATAGTACACATACACTGTAAAACCATAATGGCTTCAACCTCATTTTCAGGTCTCACTTTATCATCTTCCTCCACCGCCATTGTTGATCGCAAAGCTCCCACCAGACACTCATCTCCTTCTTCCCCACAATGCGTCAGCCTCCCCTCTCTTCCTCCTCCCACCTCTCAGAACCGTCCATGGAAGGCCACTGCCTACTGTATGTAACATACATACACTAGCTAGTTCTATCACAGACTGAAACACACGAGTGTTACTGATTGATCATTGATCGTTGATGATGATGATTTCAGGTCGGAAAGTTGCTCGGAATGTTATGGCGATGGCAACCGGAGAGGCTTCCACCGAGGTGGCCACCACGACTGAGCCGCCAGAATTTCTCAAGACTGTCCAAGAAACTGTAAGACTCTCGAACTAGAAGTGATACGCTAACTGCTGATACAAGATACATTCAACCTTTTACAGAAAGGTTAATATAGTTAAATATGCTACTCAAAACTATTTACTTATATATATCATTAAATTATAAATAAGGAAAATTAGTTTTGAGAAAACATCATAAACATAAATATCTTAAACAAATTTATTTAACTTCCTCAATATTTTCAAATAAAGTCAGCTCGAGCAGGTGGTAGTATTTATCATGGTTATAATATATGAGTTGGATGAACATATTTATATGCATATATGTATAGTGGGAGAAGATTGAAGATAAATATGCAGTGAGTTCAGTGGCTGTGGCTGGTGTGGTTGCATTGTGGGGCTCAACTGGTGTCATCTCAGTATGTCCTCTCTCACATCCATCACTATATTGGTTCCAATTTTATTTCATCAACACCTGCATCACTTAACTGTGATTAGTAACTTACTAAGAGTGATTAATTGATTAATTAGTTAGCTCTGATCAAAGTATGAATTTTGTGTGTGTCTATAATTTCAGGCAATTGATAGGCTTCCTTTGATTCCTGGGGTTCTTGAGGTGGTTGGCATCGGCTACACTGGGGTAATTTATATATGACTTCAAAATAATATTCTTCACTTCTAGCTAGTTTCTACTGTTTATAAGAAAAATTATTGTTATGATGTCTAATGAAATATAATCTAACTTCATCTCCTTCCTTTCTGTTTACAGTGGTTTGCATATAAGAACCTAATTTACAAGCCAGACAGGTAACACGATTTATCTTGAAAAGTAATTGATTGCAAACTGGCCAGTTACATTTCCCATATTTGAATATTACTGTATTAATAATTATGTCACTGATCGAACCTATTGGCTGGAATTGCAGGGAAGCTTTGCTACAAAAGATAAAAGACACCTACAGTGAAATTATTGGGAGCAGCAGCTAGGTACGTGTAAGCCAATGTATTAATTATTCTACTCAAATTAATGTAATTATGCTTAGTTTTGTCATCGTAATTAGGCTCTGTATTGTAATCTGTAAAATAAAAATATCTGCAACTTTAATGTATTTAGACACTGAGGTTTATTCATGGAAAATCTAATAATGACTTCGCCGAATTACGCTTAATTAAACAAACTTCGCCGAATTACGCTTAATTAAACAATTTGAACAAAAAAATTGATCACTCAAGTGAATTGTAAGGCCACTGAAAGGCAATTAGCAACAACCACAAACATATAGGATTTGTCGATTCCTATGTTTGTCTCATGAAGTATGATTTAAAGTCAATTGTTTACACTGCCAAGTTATAAGAGTCAATACACATGAGTTCATTTTAATACTGAGCGTTAAATTTTATTCCACTTTATTTTTTAAAATTTATCATTTTTACTTAACTTTCTCACAATTTTAAATTTACTTCCTATTAATCAATGGAAAAATTTACAGTTATAAATTGGTTATCTAACTCGTAAATTGAGGATTCTTCATGCTTCACATTAACGTGGGTTGGGGAATTAGGGTAGATAAATATAAATTGAAGATAATGTGCTTGTTTGAAAAAGTTTATTTAATTCCCAAAGCATGTTTAACAGTGTTTTTCCGTAAAACGAGATAATCTCCTTCATATATTTACCTCAACCTACGTAAAAGTACTTCTCTACCGCATTCCAAAACGGACCCAACATTTATACATGTAACATGTTGATTTGCTTCTTGGAACAAGAAACAATAGTTCAGGAGATCGACACTAATCTCAGTTACCATAAAACTCGAAAGGTAACCAACCCTTTAATTACAACAATTGCTTCATCTTTTCCACTAACACAACAGTACTATATCACTGTATGTATGTGTTAAAAGAGAAGCTAAGTGAGCTTCATTATATGTAGCTACTCTTATTATTTGATTAATAAAGAAAGCGCGCGACATGCATGTTACATATATATATATATTTATATATAATGCATTTATATTTATTTACTTGTATATATATTTATATATAATGCATGTATATTTATTTACTTGTAGAACTCCATGACCCAAAAGCCACAAACCCGACAGACGAATCGGACCCCACTGAACCCGGAATCGGAAGCCAAATCCAGGAACTGCTTCTGGGTTCGTTCCTTGCCTCCAGGGTTCTGGGTCATCATGAGGACGTCGCCTTGAAGAACAGCTCGGAGAGCAACAGTGGTGTTTGGTTCATCAGGCAGAATCGCGTCCAGTATAATCACTTTTCCATCTTCAGGAAGCGCCTCGTAGCAATTCTTCAACAGCTTCACACACCGTTCATCGCTCCAATCATGCAGTATCCACTGCGTGTACATCCAATTCATATGTTTTTTTGTCAACTTGTTCATTATTATGTCACTCCCATAGTGCAGCGAAAGATAACATATAACGAAATTTAAGTTTAAGTCCCAAATATAGGAATTAATGAATAAAAAGTCTTAAAAATTTATAAAATTATCGTAAGGTCCTGAGAGTGGCTGCTTAGGTTGTTAATGACAAAATCGACAGCTACTCCTAAGACCTTATGGTAATTTATAAATCTTTAAGATATTTTATTAATTAATTAACTTATTTGGGACCTGATTGCAAATTTCCCTAAAATATATCATCTTTGTGGGACCCTTAATTACGGGAAGTGGGCTCATTTGCATTATTCTCACTAATCAGTGTAATCAATACTCATTTGATGCCTAATAATAAAGCACATTGTCAGGTGTCGCATCCATCTCATCGTCCACGTCAAATGGACGCCTGAGATTTAAGAATCAACTGGGGTAAGGTCAGGTCAAACTTGGCTTCGGCTTTATGCAACTAGTACAATCATATCAAATATTTGTTACCAACGAACCCGGTACATGACTGATCAATATTCCCTAATAATAAATGTACTCATATTTAACATTTTATAGTTCTTCAAATATGATTGTAAAAATACATATGTTTAATAAAAAAATTATATATTTATTGTTGGGCATAATATATGGAATAAACGTTTTGAGTTGAATACATCTTAATAATTTTTGTGTCACTTTTCTCAGTAGCATTCAATGAAGGTAGTGTCTAATAAAATAAGTTTAACTGCTAATTCTAAAAATATCATTAAAATAATTTTACAAAAGAATATTGATCAAAATTGGAAAAAAAAATCTTAAAAAAAAAAGAGGATTTTAATCCACATTCAGGGGTAGGTGAGGGCAAGCTATGGCTTCATTTGTAATTTTCTAAAGTTAATTATTATCCAAATGAGTAAAGATAGTTTGGTTGCCCAAGTCCGTAACAAGTAAAACATCAAAACAAGAATTGATCTAGAAGGGAACATAGTTTCCTTAAGAAAACCTCAAACTTAATTACCTTCATAAAAATGGCATGTCCTTGAGGAACACTCTCAAACATATCTCCTCCCACATGCTGCACACCTGCAACACAACAATTCTTAAACAAATCAAAATTTTCCTGCATATTTACACAGGCAACTTCATTTGCTTTTCTAAAATCAATGATAAATCAACGGGCAACAAAATAAATGGCAAAGAATAAATAAAATGAAACATACGAGGGTAGGCAGGGGCATTTTGGATGACATGAGGCAGATCAAAATTGATGCCCTGTATATGAGAATACTTAGAAGTGACCAAGTTGAGGTTTATCCCAAGACCACCTCCAACATCTACGACTGTGTCGAATGCCTCAAATCCATCGTAGAGTTTAAGAATGTTGCTCATTATCAGAATGGTCGAATCATGCATGCCCTTATTGAAAACATCGTTGAACCTCGCATCCTTACTTGGATACTCAAACGCATGCATCCCATACACTCTGTTAAATGCTACCCCTCCTTCTTTTATCGCTCCCTTCAGTTCCCTCCTGTCTCGTTTTAATAATCTCTTACTCAGAATTCGAATATATTGATTCATACTAATATTACTGAAGAACGAAGCTTTATTAATTAATTACCAGCTTTCCAGAAAGACTCTGTCTTGGAGCAGCGACAAGAGATTCCCTAGAGAGACGCCATTAGAATCTGACACGAAGTGCTTTGAAACAGGGGAGAGACTGTACATCCTCTGTTTTGTTCCTTGTTCGTCGTCATCGTCAGCGACGGAGCAGTAAAGAACAGAGTGGCTGGCCAGGAGACTCAGGAGACGATCAAGCATCGTCGGAGCTTCTGGGTTTGTGCAGGACATTATGGCGGCGATGTCCTTAGCAGAGAGCTTTGAGTCCTCACCGGCTCCGGAGATGGCGTCGAAGACTCCAAGCTCGAAGGCGGTTTGCAGAGACATGGAGAGAACAGAGGAGGATGCGAGTTGAATGGCGGAGATGAAGCTTTCTTCCTCCTCTTGCATGTGCCCTGCATGCGATTGCTTGAGGTGGTTTGATTCGCCATTGGTGAGGACGGAATCGGACTTCAAGGAAGGAGCCATTGGTGAAGAGAAAAAGAGGAAGATAGATTTTTACAGGGATATGGCTGTGGGTGGATGAAGAAGATGATGGGGTGAGGGCCTGTACTTATACAGCGATGTTATTCTGATTCTGTTAATAAAAATGAAATTAGAAAGTGATAAAGGTTTTTTTCTTTAAATTCTCTGCCTATTTTTGTGTTAGGTCAGTGAGTGTGTTAGCCCTCTCTTGCTATTGTTTAATGGTCACCACCACTACACGTGTTCCTCGTTTTCAATTCTTCTGGTGATTTTCATTGGACAGTTTAGTTTCTTCATCATCGGTGATTTAATGGTCACCTCTTATTTTGCGTCTTTTTATTAAATCTATGGGTTTATTTGTTAAGGATGAAGTTCCTAAGATATAGTGAAAGCTTGTCCAAGTTTAAGTCCCAGCTTTGGATTGTGCATTACTGCAGACAGACATGCGTTCTACTCTTGATTTGCAACGAACCTAACTCGTGTCTAAAATTTTTTACCAAAAGAACCGCTAGCATAATTTAGTTAAAATAATTAATATATCTTAAATTCACATCACTTTCCATGTTTACCCTTGACAAACCCTTTTTTTAATTACAATGGCAAGGTTGGCTTGAAATATACAACGACAAAGTGAATTGAGACTACACCCGCTCACGGGTAATTGGTTGAATAGGAGGCATTCTCTATTAGAGGCACATCAAGAAGAGTGCAGTTTTGTAAGCTCCTTATATGAGATCCTCACGCTGAAATGTAAGTGCACCTCAAAACTCCCCTGTTGATGTGATATAGCTCTATATTCCAACTATCATACAACAGATTATGAGTTACTTCAATCTCTTGACGAAACTGATGATTAGGTCCACTACCTTGCAGTAGAATGTTGACTGCTTCTAATGAATCAGAGAAAACTTATATGTTCATAAACTTCAATGTTTAACATAACTCCAACTCGGTTTGGATTGTCAAGATCTTTGCCTTTGTGACTATCTTTAAATACCGTCATGTTAACATGTGGCTAGAAGGATAATTATGGAACAACCCATTAAATGTTGTACGGTAAGTTCAGCTTGAGAGACGACTTAGGTATATCAAGTAACTATGACTTCCTTCTATGTTTTCAATTCAGCACATCACGTGAAGGGAGGGATGAACCCATACTATTTGAATAAAAAAAACAAATATTAAATACAAAATCTGGCAAAAGCTAAAAAATATCTGGATCTCTCTTCAAAATACCCCTTCCCTTGAAGCTGAATGAACTTTATTACATACCTACAGATCGAAGGTACATGCTGGTAAAAAACTGAAGAAGTTCACTTATATGTGAATAATATTGTGGTTCTTGTGCTGCAGCTGCGCAAAAGAAAAACTGATACAGCTAATTAATTAAATATAGTAAGGTTTTGGTTGATGGGACACTTAGGAAAAAAAACAAAGCAAAAGGATTGCCGGTGATGTGGTGGAAAAAAGTTCCATTAGAGGGGTAGGAGAGGAAGAAAATGAGGGACAGAGCTGAACGAGTTTGACTAAATCAGGGTGAGACCTCACTTTTATTACTCGTTTAGAAATTCGATGGAGAAGTATTTTTATGTAAGTCTGGATAAATATGTAAAGAAATTTACCTCGTTTTGTAATAAAAACACTGTTGAACATATTTTTAGACTCCCAAACATGTTACCAAACAAAACAGGATCACCATCGTTAATGGAATATGCATGCAATTGGAATTTTATTTCCTTCCACTTTATTGACTGGATCAATTTTTTCCATTCTAAAAGCTCAACTTCGTTATGATCCCATAAATGCCCCAATCTTTTGTTTTGTTTTTTTTGTTATTTCCAAGAAAATTGTGACTCTTTCGAAATTATATGATTTTTTCTCCTTGTACCAGTTATCGTTTTTAAGTTAGGCGTAGGTATCTTTAATAAGTTTATCATTTGACTCATACGTAACGGAAAATGACATAGCATTTCAAATACATTGACAGCTTGTTTGAAAAAAAATTTCCCACGTTTCCACCGTGTTGCATACAAGTCAAGGTAAAACTTCTCTCACATACTTAACTCAATTTACGTAAAAGTACTTTTCCACCGCTATCTCAAGCGGATTGTAAATTTCTTTTATCCACTGTGACTTGTTAATAATTTTCAAAGTATGATACATTATTCACACATTGCTCAAAATTCAAATGGTTTTATAAAATCCAGTGTGTATTCAATAAAACATCACTGAAGTGATATCATTACAAATCAGTTGTAAAACATTATGAATTTTCACGGCCAGTGAATAATTTTTTAATTATTGAAGGGTGCTTTGATAGTAGTGAATACTGAGCTCCCAAGACGACAATACGACTAATATGACAATAAAGTTGAGGTGAGAGAAATAAAAATGTTGAGATAGATGTGTACTTATATTAAAAAATAATATTTGAAATGGGTATATTGGGTAAATAGTAGATATAATGTCTATTGAAGCGAAAGGGCTTTCAACGTATATAAAGAAGGTCGTTGGAGACACTGGTGATGAAAATGGTGGTGATGTGGTGGAAAAAAAGTTCCATTAGAGGGGTAGGAGAGGAAGAAAACGAGGGACAGAGCTGAACAAGTTTGACTAAATCAGGAGTGAGACCTTACTCTTATGACCACGGGTGGAAATTTGATAGAGAAATATTTTTACGTAAGTTGGAGTAAATATATGAAAGAGATTATCTCGTACAAAAAAAATACGGTTGAACGGATTTTTGAACTCTCAAACGTGTTGTCAAATAGGGCCATAGCCCCGTTAATGGAATTTATTCCCACGTATGGAAATCTGATAGAGAAGTATTTTTATGTAAGTTAGGGTAAATATATGAAGAAGATTATCTCATTTTAAGGAAAAACACTGTTGAACGGATTTTTGAACTCTAAGACGTGTTGCGAAACGGGGGTTAGTTAATGGAATTTGCATGCAACTGAAATTTTATTTCCTTCCACTTTATTGACTGGATCAATTTTTTCCATTTTGAAAGCTCAACTTCGTTATGATCCCATGAATGCCCCAATCTTTTGTTTTTGTTTTTGTTTTTTTGCTTTTTTTGGTTATTTCCACGAAAACTGTGACCCTTCTTTTGCAGAATTATATAATTTTTTTCTCCTTATACCAGTTTTCATTTTTTAGTTAGGCGAAGGTATCTTTAATAAGTTTATCGTTTGACTCATACGTAACGGAACATTGTTTTTTTTTTTAATCTACCGTGACTTGTTAATAATTTTCAATGTATAATACATTATTCACACATTGCTCAAAATTCAAATGGTTTTATAAAATCCAGTGTATTATCCAATAAATTATCACTAAAGTGATATCATTACAGATCAGGTGTAAACCATTATGAATTTTCACGGCCAGTGAATAATTTTTTAATTATTGAAGGGTGCTCTGATAGTAGTGAATATTGAGCTCCCAAAACGACAATATGACTATAAAGTTGAGGTGATAGAAATAAAAATGTTGAGATAGATGTGTAGTTATATTAAAAAATAATATTTGAAATGGGTACATTGGGTAAATAGTAGATATAATGTCTATCGAGGAGAAAGTGCTTTCAAAGTATATAAAGAAGGTCGTTGGAGATACTGGTGATGAAAATGGTAGATCAAATAGTATATGGTAGATTAAATTTGTTTATCAACGTAGTGTAATGGCAACATACGATAGAGTGTGTGTTTGGGAACTCCTTCAAGGGGAATTAAGTTTATGGATTTTTAGATGGTTTTACAGATTTCAAATGGTTTTTATGTATTTGGAGATAATTTTTACGAATTCTGAAAAAGCTTTATCTTAGTTTAGATGCATCATTAGGGGAATGAAGTTTTCAAACAAGTACAGAGTTTTTTTTTCAGAAGGGTATTTTGTTAATCACCAAAACATAATGTTAAATCAGTCTCTTCGTACTCAAGTGAAATTTGAGAATATTTTATACTTGATATGTAGTTATATTCCTTCATTGGTCATCGTTTAATGAAACAATCCATCACCATGTATAATTTTTCCAACACCAAACTGAAAAAGAAAAAGAAAAGAAGAAAATTGAAGGTAAGAAAGTATGAACGGGAGGAAGAATTTGAGAAACTAAGGAAATTAATGTGCATGGGACAAGGCGCGTGGACTTGGAAAAATGATGGGTTCCAGTTTGGACAGGCAACAGGAACAAGGACAAATGGAAAGCTGGCTAATAGAAATTGAAACAAAAAAAAAAGTTAAAATACTTATAAACTTAAAAAAAAAAATACAAAGCATTATATAAAAAATATTAAAAGTGTTAAATACAACGTAACACCGTTAGCTACGTAAAAAAATAACAATATTAAGTGATATTTAGCTGTTTTAACAATTTCACACATCAAAAAAAAGAAATTAAAAAGAAAAGTATCCTACATTTTTCTACTGTAGCATCATAAATTTGGATTAGCACCCAAGATTTAAACTGTTCATCAGATATGATGAAGTATATAAATTTTTTTTTTAATTTACAAGCTTAAAAACAAATTACGAATCAACAAGAGAAGTGAAAGAGCATCTTGCCCCCTTTCGATATAGCCAGTGAAGAAACAGGCATTCAAATTGGTTGTCGTTATTTGACTTTTGATGTCCAAAACGGAGATAACAGGCTAAAAGCTTCTTTCTAGAAGCACATATAATAATTAAATTAAAGAAATCTTTATGAATTAATATTTGAATATCAATCTATAGAAGTGTTTACATGAATTGTATTTTAAATATGATTGTCTATATTAAATGATTCGTACATGTATTTGCAAAAGGAAAAAAAGAAATAAATATATGTACCATTTGAATAACTATTGGGAGAATTATCGTTGGTCAGAATACATTTTAGAAAATACCTTTTATTCAGAATGCATTCTACAAAAAAAAAAAGGAGGTTTTCGCTTGGAATTTATTTTGAAAGAAGGAGTTACAAAATATTGAAGTATACAAGCTGCCGAATTTTTGTACTAAAAATACATTTTAAACCTCTGAGAGGAGTTACCAAACAAGCAGAGAAACATTGGCACTAACTTCTTCACCGGACTCTTGTAGTGGCCGGTGTAACTAATGATTATTCCATATATTGGGCTTGTTTGGATAGTCCGTTAGGAGGACGGATACAGATTCTGAGATAAATATGTAAGAGAAATTTTACCTCGGTGAGCGTATGAATAGATTTTGATTGTCCAAACGGACTAACCAAACAAACCCATTATGTCCGCTTCAGCTTGAGTTTATGGCTTGATTATACTTCTTAGACCAAGCAATTGGCTTCCTAGTCATCTCTGGTCTGCAGCTTGTCAACCCTGCTTGATATAAACCATTTTCTTAATTTTTACCTGTTATGGAAATTTCAAATTCCTTTCGGTAAGAAGGAAGAATATCATAAAGACTTGTAGCTTTGGTTTATTTTAAAGTGGCTCGGGAAACAAAGAGACTATGCCATTTGAGTTTTTTTAACGGGTTAAAATATACTTTTAGTTCTTTATATTTACATCATATTCCATTTTAGTCACTTAAGTTTAAAAAGTGTACTTTTAACCCCTCAAACTTAATGCCGTTAGTTTCTCCTAATAGAAATTGCTAACTCATCAAATTTAATTGATGATTGTGCAATAAAACATTGAAAAAACATACTTACATTTTAATTTTAATTTAATAATATAATAAATTTGATATTTTAAATTATGTAAAATAAAAAAGATTTAAAATAAAAGCGTTAAATTTGATGACTCAGCAATTTTCGTTAAGAGAGACTAACGGCGTTAAGTTTGAAGGTTAAAAGTGCACTTTTAAAACTTAAAGGACTAATATGAAACCTGATTCAAACATGAAGGACTAAAAAGTATATTTTAACCTTTTAATATTTTCAGGTGCTAGATGAAAATAATTTTCAATTAAATTTAAATATTAATTTATTACGTTGTAATTAAATAGCTATTTCTATCACGTCCGATCTTGTTGGTAAGCCAATTAATAATTAATAAAAAATTGATGGGCATCACAGCACAAGGCCATCTTCTTTTATTAAACGATACAAGTCCACAGGCCGCCGTCCACGATGGCCTCCGAACCTTGGGATGGGCCGTGAAGAGAGGGATTTATAAGCCCCGTAGAATTTACACTCTTATATTTGTAACATCAAGTGGTTGGTCAAATACTTATAATAATAATTAAAAAATTATTTTTATGTAAATCGAGATAAAATTTTTGTTATATTTTTTTTGGGTTTTTTTGGAATGTGGAAAATCACTTTTAGAAAAAGGCAAATCTAAACACTTCAAAACAAGTCAAGTGCACCGTACAACGAAGTTACCTCAACGAGTGATGTTGGAACTTGCAAAAGTGTGGGGATTCAGGAATTGGGCCTAACAATTAGCAGAAGGACAACACAACTGAGATATAAGGACTTTACACAATACAATATAAATACGTAAATACGTGAGGAGAGTTTTTTTACGACTTACGTGAAAGTAATTTTAGAAGTCATTATGACAAACACCTCTTAAACATAAATATAGTGAGTGACCACTCTAAGTTCAACAAACATTTGTTCCTCACAACTACCCAAGTATGGTTAGTTACATCATTTTTATAACCAACAAATTTAAATTGCGTTCACCTTTAAAAGTATTAAATGTGCAAGGGTAGAATTTTTTAAAACCATATACTTATATGTGAAGATAATAAATGTGAGAGAGAATGATTGAGAGAAGAGATAATTAGTGGGAAAAGGGTATAAGAGTGACATATAATTAATCTGGGTAAAAATGAAAAAATGTATTAAATTTTGAAACAAAACCAAATTGTTGTTTATATAAGAGATCAATTCTATGAAAAAAATTGCTTACAAATAAAAATGGAAGAAGTCCGCATGGAATTACTTACCGTTAGAAAGAGGAGACTTGATTATCAAAAGTCTCAATAATAAGCCATAAGTACAAATTTATTATCATTTTCTTAAATTGAAACTTATCATTATATTGCTATTAAATTATTATTGTTGGGCTTTGTTGTAATTTCCCCTTATACCATTATTTTTTTAATAAAAATAAATAAATCATTATTATTTTGAATATAAAGGGTAAGTAAAACATGCAGATTCGAGATTAATTGTGTGACTCTGCTGTAATAGAAATAGGACATATATGCCTTGGTGTCATAGAAGCAGTGTGAAATAATATGTTTTCACACTTAATCATATCATAAAAGTAAGTTTTACTATTAATTCAAACATTACTGTATATTTGGGAGTTTCGTTTCTATAACGGTGTGATTAAGTCGAGACAAAACCATCTTAAAATCCGTAAAAATTATTTTGAAATCTATAAAAGCATCTTAAAATCTACGAAACCATCTAAAAATCCGTAAACTCCTTTCTCCTATCCTTGCAGAGTTCCCAAACGTCTCTAAGCCCTAGTCGTTATCCAAAATTCTCATCTCTAACGAGTCTACTATTCTACATATTTGTCTCTTACAAGTTTATCTTCCGTTCAACTACATATCAAGAGATCAAGCATATTTAGAGCTTGTTTAGAAACTATTTTAAAAATGACTTTTACAGATTTTGGGGTAAAACATAGGTTTTGGAGAATAAATTTTAGAAAATAGCTTTTACAGATTTCGAGGAAAAATCTAGGTTTTGAAAAGTGATTTATGTTTGGGAAGCTATTAGCTTTTACGGATTTCGAGGTAAAAAAGTTGGTAGGAAAGAGGAAAGAGAAAGAATGAAAAGTAGGAAAGAGGAACGGGAAGAAAGAAAAAGTACGAGAGAGAAAAGAGAAAGAAAAAAAGTAGGAAAGATGAAAGAGAAATAAGGAAAAAAGTAAGAAAGAGTAAAGAGGAAAAAGTAGGAATGAGAAAAACCTAGATTTTAAATCGATGTTTTGTAACCAAAATAACTTTTCAAAAAATTTTTCGTATTTGAAAAAATATAAATTTTAAAGTAAAATTTAGATTTTAGGAAGAGGAGACAAACGTATTGTTAATCCATTTTATAATCAATGAATTTCAATAAAACTGCTGAAGGCAATAGTTTTTCTATGCCATGATTGTTATATGATATCCATTAATATTCAGTCAAATTTGAGTCTGAGGTCTAATAACAGTCAAATTAAATAATTTGTTTTAATTAAAAATATAAATTACTGCAAAGCAGGAGTACGTGATAAAAAGCAGTGCGGTGGCCAATTGCATTCCAAGTAAACGCAACGTGCCGGTCCCCAAGTGCCCGTTGCCTAGGTGGCTCAATCTTATACCACTAACTACGAGGCTACGTACGCTAAATGACCGGATACAGGCGGTGCCGTTTAGCCACGTAATCAGGGGCCCCACCTCCCTCACAGCTGGCGACGCTTTTACGGACTCTAGCACTCGTTCGCTAAGTTTGTGGATGAGATTCGAAGATAAAATAAATTAAAAATAATTATTATATTAAAAAAAGAAAGTGCAGGAAAAAAATAAGGGAAAAGTGCAAAGGTACGCATTAGAATCACCAGCCACTAAATTATCGCCACCTGGCACCATCTTAGGAGCCTTGGTAGCCTCCAGGAAGAACAGCCCCTAATATTTATGGCAACAAAAATAAAAATAAATCCACAAGAAATTATAGTGGCTGAGATTTCCCCGCACTTTCAGAAGCTGCTTGTTTGCCTTGTTTGGTTTGGTCTGTTTCTGGTTTGGTTTAGCTCTTTTGCTCACAGCTCTTCTGCTATTTTCCTCCGATCGGAAGTCGCCCTCAGATTCTGATTTGCCATCGCCGGAAATGGTTCCCCGGCGAGTGTTCGGTTGAATTCATATGTATGATCGTACTCATCACTTGACACATAGTGCTCTCAATCACCATGGCTTTATTTAAAGGTAACTTTCCTTTTTCTCTTATTTTCCCTCTTTGTCCTCCTTCATTCGCTCCTTTGACCTCCCTTTTGGTTCCCGAGAAAGAAACTACATGAAGATTTCGTTTTAATGATTTTCTGCCTAGTATTCACTATGATCTGGATTTAGAAAAGAAACATATCATTTACTCAATTCAACTGGGGAGAAGGGTTCTTCCGGATGAGTAGAGTTGTAGTCAAATTTTACTGATTTATTTTGAGTTGCTTTGTGATTACATCTTCTCGGTAACCAAACATGAGGGCCAATATTCTAGTCCCCGTATGAGTATTTACGGTGACGGTATTATGAAGTGAGGACAAAGATAGTTGTTGTATACTAATTATGTTTGACCTCTCTTTTTAAGGTTTTGGCGCTCTCGAGTTCGTTTTGGTGAGGATTCTGATTAAGGAACTTTCTTTTATTCTTTCGGACAAGCGTCTTCTTATTGCGGTGGATTCTTAAGATTTTAATATTTTCTGATTATTTACATACTATGTATCTTTTTCCTAAGTGCATGTATGAACTGGAATGCTTATTTCTTTAGATACGAAATAGAGACGGATCTCTACCCATTCTTCTTCGTTTGTTTGTTTTGCAGTAGCATCGCCTTGTCAGCTTCTTCTTGCATTCACCACGGCCTTACTATTTACCGTGTTCCATGTAACAAAAAAAGAAAGGAGGTGTTCCCTTTATCCATTGCTCGTCAGGCAAGATCTGAAGCAGCGCCAGCTGCTCGGGTCCTGTGATGGACGCATATTCTTCTGGAGAAGAAGTGGTCATTAAGGTAAGGTTATCTCGAAATATACATTAGCCAATGGCTTTGTTGCCCTGTGGCATGTAAGCTCTTTTGAGTGGGGCTTTGCGGGTTAGATCCGCTTGTAATCTTAGGCCAATAGTGCCTGCCCTGTTAAATAAAAAAAAAACGCATTATATGAGATAAATAAGCCTTGACAATTCTTATAGATGGAGTGAGTTCAATATTTTCGGAAGCTGCAATAATTTGCTGCTAGGGGATTAGAAAATTTGATACTATCTAAGTAGATAGCTGGCAATTGCAGACAAGAAAACCATATACAATCACAAAGCAAAGAGAACGATGGACAGAGGAGGAACATAATAAGTTCCTAGAAGCTCTAAAGCTCTATGGAAGAGCATGGCAGCGCATAGAAGGTAACAATGTGCATATTTATCCTTTTTGTTTCTTCGTGTGGAGAAATTTGATTAGAATTGTTGAGTTATTTTTTTTTTTTGGATAGAAGAATTGTCTGAGTTATATGTTATACTGATTTGTTCCTTTGTAATCTTCTGTCAGGAACTTATATCTTTCTTTATTATCTCTTGATTTAAATTGTCTTCCCCCTTCCTCCCTTTTTGGTGTTGTACTTCTTGCTGTGCAGAGCATATAGGTACAAAGACTGCTGTGCAAATCAGGAGCCATGCACAGAAGTTCTTTTCAAAGGTCAATGAATACCTTCTCACCTTGGCTAATATGTTAAAAGTTTTGGTTCCTTTACTGATCTTATGCTTTCTTCTCATCTGCTGTCGAATTATTTTTCATTGGCATATAATGTTTGATTCACTTTATCCAATGGAAGTGTCCATTTGGTTTCACCAAAATTAAAATGTATCTGGATTCATAGACTTGAAGCTACAGTGAAATCTCAAAATTCAGATATAGATAATTCTTACAAAATGCCTATCTATTGTTGAAATTCAATTCCAGTGGAAACAATGGCAATTCTAAAGTAAAACCTTGAATCTTCTTTTGTGAAAATCACCAAAACTTATTAAAGAGGCTATCTAGATTGTTAGATAATGAGAAGCAACAGACTGAGAACGTTATAATTATATCCGTTGATCTTGAAACATGTCAACAATTATCTGTTGGCAAATTTTTTTTAATTTTTTATGTTTGGTGTTAACCGATGAACACAATCGAATAATTTTTTTTAACTATTGTATCATGAACTGGTGTATTTGTAATTTTGGATTTTGAATTTTAGTTATGAGTTGTCTGGAAAATTAGGGTATATGTGTTTCGGTCTTAATCTATAAATAGTTGAATTAGGGTTCAGATAACAATATAATCTGTTTCTGTTTAAATAGAAGTAAGATAGCATATGTACTGAATTTTTATAAGCAATTTAGAAGTGATTTGGAAGTTAAAATGGGAGATCAACTCATTCTTTAAGTTACTGAGTTTATATTTTTGGGATCATTTATACGAAAGGATGGTGAAATTGATGGAGATGTTATGCATAACATACAAGTTGGGTGTTTCAAATGGAAAAAGGCTACAAGAGTTATTTGCGATTGTAAAGTACCTGATAAGTTAATGGAAAATTTTATAGAAACTGATATAAGACCAACAATGCTATTTGGTTGAGAATGTTGGCATTTAAAAGGACATTGGGAACAGAAGATAGGACTCAAAATGAGCATATACGAGGAAGAGTTGATGTGGCAGCTATTGAAGAAAAAAATGGTAAAAACTCATTTGAGGTAGCTTGTATACTAATTGAAAAAATTTATACTGTGGCATGACAATACTATTGTCTATTCACGGAGATGCATATTCCCTTAAGCAAATCAAGCTTTGAAACTTTAGAATAAATCTGTATCAAGTTTTGTAGTTTCTAGAAAGATACTAGTTAACATGTAGGAAATATAATGTGGGATTTTAAAATATCAACTTTCCATCTTTTTAGGAAAACTTGTAAAATAGACTCGGGAAGTTGTGAGAAGGTAGTGCAAGTAACATTTCTCTTGTATTTCATTCAGTTGTCGTATGAGATTATTGGAGCAATAGAAGAAGACTTCTACAGCAGTTGTGCTGGTTGTTTGATTCCTTCTGGTTGATTTTTAGGAGCAAGAAGGGGTGATTAAAGCAAATATGTAATGAGGTTGCTGTATTATGTAGTGGTAGTTAAAAGATGATTCAAGTCACTCAATTTGAGAGTATTTGTTGCCGAGACACATTATTCATGTCAGTAGTAATTTAATGGGAAAATTATGATAGTCTCCCTTGAGGTTGATTTATATTACAATGATATCCCTTGAGGTTGTTGTCACATTAACTTCCCTTCCATTATAATGCTGTTAATTTTGCTGTACAATATATTTCCCCTGAAAACATACCTTAACACACCCTGAAGCAAAGTAATAAATAAATAAATAGCTAATATGTTCAAATATCTAAATAATTATATCCTATAAAATTTTTCAAACTAGAGCACCTGAAGCAAAGTTGCTGTAACCCTTTGACAAGACTTAACAACATTGTGACGTCATGGGAAATTTCTGTAATGTGACTATACTTAAAGTGAAGTTGAAGGAATTTCCCTATTTTGAAATCAAACGACACATTGTAGAGTGACAGTTAGGTCAGTGAGAACTATGGTGGGCTTCCAAATTAATAGATGACTATTGGAATTTGAATAGAAGTGATTTTGGATATCTTTCAAGGGTTTGAGGCTCCTAAGTTGTATGGTTTGAATCTTGACTTATGGTCATGAAAGATAATCTTTGGAGCTCAAAAGGATGGTTGGAGTTTGGGGACTTGGGTGCTGGCATGCTAGGGAGCAGGATTTAAGTTAAATATAAAATTTGAAGTCTAATTAAGGAGTTTAGAGGATTGTTCACTAGCTGTGATTTGATCACAGTCCAGAACCAAAGTGGAAGATAAACATGTCAAATGAAGAGTGATTTTAAGAGAAGCAAAAATGCATAGAATTGAATGATGCTTATTTAGGCATCTTCAATTTTTAAAAAAATGCATAAAACATGTCAAATGTTGCTTATTTAGGCATCTTCAATTTTTAAAAAAATGAGGGCCTGTTGCTTCAATTGAATCCGGAATTGTGATTAAGATGTTTAGAAAGTAGAAACAAATGTTGATTTAAGAGAAGCAAAAATGCATAGAATTTCATTCGTTCAGTTTACCCTCATCTCCTCTTAGATAATCCTGTCCCCTCTTTTTGAAAGTAACCTTAGTGTATGTTTGGGAATATGTTGGGAAAGTGATTTTACGCATGCCGAGGTAAATATGTGAGAGGAGTTTTGGCTTTTCCCGTGTGCAATGTGGTTTGGGAATGTTTCCCAAACAAGCACTTAGTTGATATTAAAATAATAAGATTAATCATGTTGCTTTGGAAGCATTGAAGCATACAGAAAGATATGAAAGCATTCAAGGAATTGATTTCACTAATTCTGAAAATTGAGCACCACGAATGTTTCTGTTATTAAGAATATTAAGAATTTGGGGAAATTATTTTTCCCTTTCGTTATCCATGTTGAAAGGCTGAAATTTTTTTATGGAAGAAGAATGTAGATTGTCAGTTAAAGCTGTACAATATGCAGCAAATGCTTTCAGACCTTAGAAAATACTTTTCCTACTTTAATCAAGGAGGGCTGGTTTGGCCAAGCAGTCTATTTGATTGCTTTCTCAAACCAGCCCCCCCTTTTAGTTTCATAGTGATAGTATGCATGCCATCTAGGATCTGTAGAGTATTACTCTATGCCAAAGCTACGCTAAGTAAGCAAAATTCAAAAAACATTTTTACCATAAGGGTGTTGAGTATAGAAGCCCGTGTATGCTCCTATGATGTACCACTGCAACTGTTAATGCGACCGAAATGGAATTGATATGCAAACAATGTAACAGAAATTTTTGTAGGTAAGCCCAGCCTAATAATCGTGATACTGATGGGTTTACTTGTGATATATGAAAAACATTTAATCCAGGGGCAATACTACTAAAGGAAGAGTCCAGTAAATCTTTTTGGGTGATGGGCTCCATCTAATATGCAATTTTCCTGTGCCACTTCTATCGTTAAAATGTCATGCTTGATTTAAGAAGTTGGGATTTGTTCCCTGACAAAATAAATGAAGTCATTGAAAGACCTGTGGGTTTTTTTATTGCTTGAGAAGGGAGGAGCGAATTGAAAGTTAACCACATTCAAATTACCTTGAACTTCTATTTAGCAGAATAATATGTTGCTAGCATTGATCAAATAAAGTCGATGTAATGCAATATACATGAAGTCTAGAACCTGTGGAACCGGCAGAAAGGAGGAATCTTTATTAACTTATTTATTTTGGATTCTGATGTGAAATTAGTTTCTGAGTACCGTCCTTGATTCTGTCACCTCAAAGAACACAGTGTGCTGACCGTACAGAATTCATCTCGTATGGATAAGTTAAATGTGACTATCTTGATAATTTTTGTCAACCTATACTTGTCATCTTAACCCCCTCTCAATAAAAAAAAAAGTCAATGTCACATGTTTATAAGGAGAAAATGAAGGGAAAGGGATAAACTTTCATGAATTGATTGAATGGGGGATGCGTTGACGCTTAGAAGGGGGGACCTTGCTGGTGGATCACTCTTTCAGCGAGATAGAACCTGACCTTTACCCAAAGAAAGTATGCAGTATTGGGTTAAATAAGAGAGAAATGGCTGAATGAAGATGATAGAACTTGTAAATAAAAGTGATTGTGATGAGTGCAAGCGCTCCAGACCAGTCTTTTAGGCAGTTATTTTTTTTATTGGTGTTACAGTTTGCATGTGAGAGAAGGATGCATTTGGGACATCAAAAGGGGACCGTATTTCTGTATCAATTCATCTTTGGCTATAAAATGTTATCAGATATATTTTAAAACTGACTATCTTAAAGGTTCAAGATTTTAGAAGGTCTAGGAATGGTTTTATATGTACGTACGTACGTATCATTGACATATTGCTTTGCATAAAGACCTCTCTAGCTTAACGTGCAAAGAAAGCGTAAATTCCTGATAACCTGGGACGAAAAGTAATTTAAGAGAATAAGGATGGCGAGAGTTATTTTTTTCCTGATCTTAGAACTGAGTAAATTCTTAAACTTGAAATAATAGTTTCTTTAAGTTGAGATTCAGTAGATATTTATGTTACTTTTTAGGATGTACAAACTTCTATAAAAATTAGATTCTTGTCAAATCTCTTAGCAATGTCTATGCTGTCTCAACAGTGGCAAGCAGTTTCTGCAGACCATATTAGATCATATGGTTCTGATAGATGAAGTTCTGGGGACTGTTCTTTGACATCGTCTGTTTTATAGTGACTATTCAATGTAGCTTCTGGCTTTAATAACTTGACGGCAATAGCTTCCTACTTTAGTCTATAACAACGTTGTTGTACAGCTTTTTTCATTAAACAACTCAGTTTTCAGCCCTACAAAATCCTTGACTACAAATCAGGTGATTTTTTCCAAACTTGAGTGGAGAAGGTTTCAAAATGTTTTCTTTCTTTTGACTTTCATGTAAGGTAGTTATTTATTGAAAACCATATACCTCGTTTCTGATTCATTAAGCTAAAGAATGCATTGAAATGTCAGTGTTAGTCTGAGTATTTATAATTCAAAAGTAGTTCAAAAGAATTTATTTACACTACACATAACAGCTAATGCAAAAATGATCCAATTAGCGCTTTTGAAATTTCATTTGCTGAGAAAACCGTTACTATTTATTTTCACTTCCAGTTGGAGAAAGAGGCCCTTCTAAAAGGTGTTCCAATTGGGCAATCTATTGACATAGACATACCTCCTCCACGGCCTAAAAGAAAGCCAACCAATCCTTATCCTCGGAAGACTAGTGCTGGTGGTCAAACATCACAAGGTGGAGGAAAGGATGGAAAACTTATTGTGTCAGTTTCATCTGCACATTGTAAACAAGCACTGGACCTTGAGAAGGAACCACTTCCAGAGGTTTAAATTTCTTTTTAATCTTTCACAACTGCTTATGATCTTACCTTTCAGCACAATAACTGATCATTCCTGTATTATTAGAAACCTAGTGTATATGTAAGTCAAATCACTGTAAGAGAAAATAAGGACGAGAACTGCTCTAAATATTTGTCATTTTCCAGGAGGTACCCTGTTCCTTTGTTACATCAGCAGACAAGAGTTCAACGTCAGTGTCACAGATAAATCCATGCACTTTAAGGGAGTTCATACCTTTGACAAAAGAATTGATAAGTCGGGATGAAACGGATGAATCTTTTGTCACCACTGAACTAAAAGAAAGTCGGAAGTTGGATATAGGCGCGGAAGGGAAACGCACAGAACAGAGTAATGGCACAAGTAAAGCTTCTAAGATGGAGGATTCTGATGCTTCTCATGCAAAATTGGTTTATTGTAAGAAAACAGATGATCTCAATTGTGCTTTAACAATAGAAGGGATGCAAGGAAATCAGAACTACCCAAGACATGTCCCTGTGCAAGTGCTTGATGGGAAACTTGGAACAGGTACTCAAAATCCGTCCCAGGATATGTTGTTTCCAGAATCTATATTTCAGCCCATGTGTGCGGTGAACAGGCAACCTAATATTTTCACAAATGTGTCTTCGCCAAATGCAAGTGAAAGTCAAAATAACCCAGCACAATCTTCAATTCATCAACCATTTCCCCCTTATCCTCCATTTTCGCAAATCCACCAGAATCAAGATCACTACCAATCATTTCTTCAAATGTCCTCCACATTTTCTAGTCTTATTGTCTCTACCTTGCTTCAGAACCCTGCAGCACATGCTGCAGCAAGTTTTGCTGCTACATATTGGCCCTATGCAAATATAGAAGCTTCTGCAGATTCTCCAGCATGCTTGCAAGGAGCCTTTCCATCCAGGCAAATTGGTTCTCCTCCAAGTATGGCGGCTATTGCAGCTGCTACTGTTGCTGCAGCAACTGCATGGTGGGCAGCTCATGGATTTCTTCCTTTGTGTGCTCCCTTCCATTCTGCTTTTCCTTGCCCTCCTGCCTCAACTGCAGCAGTTCCATCAATGGATGATGGTGAAATGCCAGCAGCCAAAACAGAGCTAGGCGGTGAAACTACTCTCCAGCTTCCTCTGCAAGATCAGAATCCAGAATATACAGATGCTCTACAAGTTCAACATTCAACTTCCAAGTCACCAGCTATTTCTTCATCAGAGCAAGAGGAAAGTGTAGAGGCTAAGACGAATGCTTCATCGAAGGCTAGTGATAATGAGAAGAACAAAGCAAATACTGAGCACCTTGACTCTAACAAAATGAAAGGCAGAAAACAGGTTGACCGTTCCTCATGCGGTTCCAATACCACCTCTAGCAGTGAGGTAGAGACAGATGCATTAGAGAAGGATGAGAAAGGGAAAGAGGAAAACAAAGAACCTGATGCAAACCGTTTAGCTATTGACTCCAGAAACCGTCGTGCTAGAAGTGTTTGCAGCCTTCCTGATTCTTGGAAGGAGGTCTCTGAAGAGGTGCTTTGATGTCTTACCCCCATGGAGTTTTAATTTAATAAATTCATTTGTTGCTTTACATTCTCATATTACTGTTATTATCAGGGGAGGCTGGCCTTTCAGGCTCTCTTCTCCAGGGAGGTGTTGCCACAGAGCTTTTCTCCTCCACATGACTTGACAAATCAGGATCATCAGACAGACAACTACATCGAGAAATGCAGTTCTGACTGTAGAGGAGCGGAGAAAAACCTGTCATTTGTCCAAAAACATAATGAGGAAGAGGTTCTGCTAACCATAGGGCTTGGACTAGGAAAGCTGAAGACTAGTCGCACAGGTTTTAAACCTTACAAGAGATGTTCAATGGAGGCCAAGGAAAACAGGGTTGGAGCTGTCAGCAACCTAGGTGACGAGAGAGGTGCCAAGAAAATACGCTTGGAAGCGGAGGCTTCAACTTGACACATGACGTTGCATGGGAACACATGGAGGAAACCTTGTCTTTCCATGCTATTTCTAGCTCCCCCATGTGTGTGTATCCTTATTGTTTATTACCAATTATGCAGCTCACGAAACTCGTCGTGTAGATGTGTGTACTATATTAAGTTTCTACATACGCTTATCTACTATCTTGAACTGTTGTTACTGCACTTGAGAACTCCGCTAAATAGCTTTAGATAAGATGCATTGAGACTTCACCGTTGAGTAATTTATGAGTCATCCTTCAGCTGCTACATGTTATTGTTTGACATCTGTGAAATAGTTTACTTCAGAACAATCCCTTCCGAGATCAGGTAAATCCTCCAAGTCATGACTCGTTGCTTGGATGTTCATTGTGCTTGCAAGAAATACTATTTGATTAATGAAGTGCAAGTGCTTTGCAGTTTGCATGAATGAATTATATTATAGGTATGATTCTAACTCTATGGGCTTTTTATTTTATTTTATGTAATTATCGTTTGATGTAATTCTTAATTTTGTTTTACACCTGAACCTGAATAATTGTTTTCTCTTCATGTGTCGAGTGTTCAACTGACACCGATTCTCTCTGCTCACCCACCCCTTTTCCTAGATTCTTCTCCTTCAGTAGATATTTTCCCTAGATTTGGTTCGTATTTTTCTACACTCTTCTTTATTAATGACTAAAAGCTGTAATGATAGTAAGAATAATAAAACTCTAGAGCAATGGAGAAACAAATGCATGGCGGTGAATGATATATAATCAATTACAACCATCAACGGAAAATCCAGAACAGGGTGGCCACTGACTTTGGAGCATGTACGTGTGTGTGATTTAAAGGAAAAAATGGTTCTTGCTCTGGCACTTGCTCCTAAACTTCCTATCTGGGAGTCAAGTTTCCAGAAAACGGAGCAAAACTTCTTCAAAAGGCAATAAGATGAGCTATTGGACAACTATATAATAAAGTTGTTGAGTCTCCCTGTCTCAGATCAATCCCAAATTAGTAAAACATAGTGACTCTGTTGCTGCCCAGAGAGTTACTCTAACAATCATCTTCTGAGCATGGTTTCAACTTGCTTCACAAAAAGTTTCAACGATAAGCAGCCTGTTTGGGAAAGCTTTTTTCTCACGTTCCCACCATGTTGCACATAAGTCGAGACAAAACTCCTCTCACATACTTACCTCAATTTATGTAAGAGCATTTGTCCACCGCTTTTCCAAGCGGACTCAAGAAAAATGAAAACTGCGGGCAAACGGTGGATCAATGCATGGCTTTCTCCCACATAATCACGATGTTGGTTGGTTCTTAAGTGCTTGCTTGGGAAGCATGTTGAAACCACGTTATACATAAGTTGAAGCAAAACTTCTCTCACATATTTACTTCAACTTGCATAAAATCACTCTTTCAACGTACTCCCAAACACAGGTGGAGGAAGCATTGGGAGGAGGAAAAGGTAATAAAGTAATGATTCACGTAAATGAAAAAAGTGGGTTTTTTTTCCACATCTTAAATATAAAAACTTAGCTATAAATAGGGTTTCATCCTAAATATAAAATCTGATTTAATTTTTCGTCACATTATCATAATCCATTTCACAATTTCTTTTTCATTCCAACTGTCTCATGCATCTAATAGAAACTGACATATATTTTTTATATCAATAATAACTAAATAAATAACTTAAACAGTTTTCAAACTCTATAAATTAATTAACCAAGCCTTATATTGTATTTTCTGGAACCTCATGATGTGGGGGATCAATCTTTGAGGTATAATGTCCTAATGCAGTGATGAGAATTTCAAAGTCTAGAACCCATTTCTGCTCTTTTTTATTTGCTAAGATTTAAAAACTGTTACCTTTTTTTTGGGTTAATTTGTCAATTAATCTTATCCTCACATCATCCCAACTCTCTCTCACCTAACGCATCTAATGAAACCCTTCACTCAACCATTTCATGGTCAACAACTTCCACACTGCAATTAAAAAAACAACAAATGAGGTGTCCATTAATGTATCAGCACATATATTTTATTTCTATTTCTCGTGTACTACATATATAAGATTCATTTTGCATTGCAATTTGCATTATAAAATCTAGATACCATGTTTAGAACCGAAGGTAATATAATTTTTTTAGCACACAAGAATCTGAAAATAGATTAAAACAGTTAGATTAAACCTTCAGCCTCTTGCAAATAAGGAGGATCTTAATGTGATTATGTCATATAACCATTGGTTGAATAATATCTTATCTTTTATAACTTTATTTACACAATCTCATGTATATAATAACACTTTATCTTAGTTTTATAGACTAAACTTTCTTAATATTTGAAAGTTTTAATTAAATCATATAAAATATAAATATATCCCCCCCTATTTTTATATTTATTGCAGAATTTGGAAAAACTGCTGAAAATTTTTTTATTATAAAATTTATCACCTAAAAGTATTTAAACAATGCATATTCTATTTTGGATATAGTTGAAGATAAGTTACATATAGATAAAAAAGAATTGCATCGCTAAAAATTGGTTGTACACGGGTTTTTAAATAAATTTCAAGCAGATTTAATTTTTTTTTTGTTAAATATAGGTGTCTTTCTACAAGAAGAAATCTTTTTTTTGAGGTACCTTTGAACTTTAAATACAGGCATATCTCCCATAAGATTATAACTATTTGCTAAACCCGATCCCATTGGTAATTTTAAACACCTGTAAACAATAAATATTTATTTCTAGTAGGAGTTGGGTTTACGCACAGCCTAACTCCTAACTAACGTTGTAGCTTTGATTTGGGATGAACTTTCATAGAATGTTATGTGCTTTACACATGTATGAGAAACTTCCAACTTCCTCAAGGGTAGCCTCTTTGGTGTTATGCAACAGTTCTTGCCATTGAACTCACCCACTTTTTGACAGAATATAAAAATATAACAATTATGACTAGTTCATATTTAAATATTTAAACATTGGGGATGTTTAGTAAAGCTTTTAAACACTCTAAACGTACGTTTAATAGTGTTTTCCATAAAATGAGATAATTTCCTTTATATATCTGCCTCGTAAATGGTAAAAACACTTCTCCACCACTTTTTCAAACAAACCCATCATTAGGCCCAATTGAGTTAGCTCTCCTAAACATATTTTCTACACTTACACAAATTCAAAAACACTTTACACTTAAGTGAACCCTCCACTAGGGTTAAATCTGGTCATCATCCTCAAGCACTAAAACTAATATAAATTGCATCCTTCAATTATATATAAATGGAAATGAAAATGTAAAACTGACGTTGGAAATTGGAAATATAAACATATAAAAAAGATAAATTTTGTGCACTGAACCTGCAATTTAACCT
The DNA here is from genome assembly GCA_025593235.1 of Vachellia pachyceras. Classification (NCBI taxonomy): domain Eukaryota; kingdom Viridiplantae; phylum Streptophyta; class Magnoliopsida; order Fabales; family Fabaceae; genus Vachellia; species Vachellia pachyceras. Next base: position 1,665 of record JANTPZ010000681.1, on the reverse strand, counting down.
TTTCACGTGCATTGAGTGACGAAAACTCAAGTTTCAAGCTAACACCCAGATACTGCGCTCTCCAAAGACCACAATCACTTCATCTTATACAAGTAAAAGTTTCTTTTATCTTAACATTGAATCCTACGCTAAATCACATTTTTATTTTTCTCTTTTCTAAACTATTACAGGAAATATGAAGTTCTTGTATAATATTTATGAGATACATAAAAATATAAATTATTTACACAATTTACTTGAGAATAATTCACATTCTTACTGATATGACTAATTTTTGTTGGAACTTTTTTCTTACCTATTTAGTATTTTGCATTTAACGGAAACATATCCAATCTAGACTTGTGAATTCAAAAGGTTACAATGAAAATATAATATAATGAACAAGAAACGTAGAAGAAGTGAATTAGGTTAGCGCATATTGAGGCTTTATAAGTCGCGGCATCGTTTTCTGGATATATATATATATATATATATATGCGCGCGTGCGTGTGCGTGTGTGTGTGATAGATAACATTAGCTTTTTTCCTTTTTGCAAGGTACGCATCCTTACGTTGTTGGACAGATCTGACATTCCGTAATTCTCAAACTAAATATTTATCGGATAAATTTTTTTATATTCCTCGAAATCTAGAAACCCATGCAAGTTTTATTATTTTTTTTGAACTGCATGCAAGTTTTATTGTTACTATATACATATCCCGCTACGTAATTCTCCCCACAAACTGTGCCTTTCAACTTTTGATCGAAATGCTCACTACAATATCGACCCACGCTCACGCTCTTCCATATTTATTTCTTTTTTTGATACGAATTGTAGCCCATTCCTCAGACCAATCGTCTTCTCCTTCTCCAACTTCCATGCCTTCTGCATTAACCAGTACCTCCCAGATCTCGCCACCTGTCCTTCGTTGATCTTCCTCGTCCTCAATTTCAATGCCCTTCCCTTTCTTCCGTTCATTCTTCCATCAACTTCACTTTAATATTCTTGTTCTGTTATACTGCTACTGTTTATTTTACTGTTTGTTGATACTTTCAAGAGAGGGAAATAAAAAAAATCAATGCCTTGATGATCAGAGACATGATATCCTCATTTGGGTATTCGTCATCTGTGAGTTTGATAAATGCGCCTTCATCAAGTTCTCATTTTTTTAAGACCCCGTTTGGTGTTTGAGCATTAAAAGGGTGGCTCATGAAGAAGGCATTTGCTTAATTTGTTGAAGTACTTACTTCATTACTCACTTCTTCTTCTTCGAAAGCTCTTTCAATGTTAGCTTCTGTCCTTTTTGGAGTAGTACTAGTTGTGTGCTTGCCTTTTTCTTGTGGTTCCTTTCAGAACCAAGAAAAGGTACTAGAACCATCCACTAATAATCTGCTTCCCAGTTCCTGCAACGAAACATGTGGGAAACATCATGTTCCTTTTCCGTTCTACTTGAACTCGTCTTGTGTTTCAATTTCTCATGCTTTCAATCTCTCTTGCTCCAATTTCTCTTCCCTTCTTCTCAGAATTGGCTCAGAAAACTACCCAGTGATTGAATTCTTCCCTGATGGTGTTCTTGTGGACTTCCCAGGCTCATTATCGTGTCGTCGGTACAATGACCTGAACTCGTTTGGCAAAAGTTTTGTGAGGAATGAACACTTTGGAGTCTCAGTGGATAATGTGATTGG
>JANTPZ010000680.1:0-26044 GCA_025593235.1 Vachellia pachyceras | reverse complement strand
TTTCCATTTAAAGAAATCCACATAAAAGATAATGGCAATAAATTCAAATAAATATAATCCCCATCGTAAGATACCGGTAACAACATTAATATTTTATCTTTGGACAACAATATTAACTGTCAGTGACATCTTGTTGTAATGATCAAATATTGACAATAAGATCTGCCAAACAATAACTATTCTTTGGAACATATTATTGTTCGCATGATTATACCTGAGAATTGTCACATATTTACCATTACAGGTGCCTATATATTTCTGTCAAGCATCAACCTTCCTTTGGGCCGATTAGATACTCGCATGAAATTATACAGTCACAAACCGTCTCTAATATGCCTCAAAAATAATTTTCACAAGAGAGCACACTTTGGTATGATGTTGTGTCAATTTATTTAATCGGCATAAAAGATAAAGAACCTTAAATGGGCACAAAAGCCTTGAAAATTTATTTGAAATTTATTGTCAATCTCATAATGTCTAAATTGCACATATTCCAAAAAAAATAATTAACGCATAAAACATATATATGTGCAAAATAATTTCACTAGTGCAAACAATCCAAATTAATCCATAAAATGTTTCTGGAAATAGACATAAAGGGCCCATTCTAAAAAAAACTTTTCCTTTTTTTTAATGAGAAATAATTCTGCAAGCCCATAAGATTTTCCAGAAAAATTGTAGGTCCAGTGTTCACACCCCTTCCTTTTTTATTAAATAGCCCATCATCAGGCCCAAAATGGAAAACCCACGAATCCTTTAGGCCCAAAAATCGCAGCCCAAAAAAACCTTCTTAAAGGCCCAGAAGCAACATGAACTAAATCCCCTTTAATATTGGCCCATTCATGCGTGGATCAAAACGAAAATTCAATGGTTTTTTAATATAACAATTGGACCTTGAAAACAGTTTGGACCTTACCCCTTTCTTCTCTGGGCCTTTTTTTTTAATTTTGGGCCAGACTTGGAATTAAATGAAAACAGAAGCTGGAGGCTCCAATGGTTTTGTCCCAAAACTGAAAACATAATAAAATTTTTTTTGACCTTTCTTCCCTTTTTTTATTCAAGATCTGTAATAGGCCCAAAAAAATTTATTTAAAAAAACGCTGGCCCAAAGAACCCAAAACCATTGTCTTACTAAGCCTTCTAGTGGCCCAAAAAAACTGGTGAACCAACAACTCCAGAAATAAAAAAAGTTTTTATTTCAATTACCCAAAACAGATGGCCCAGAACTTTCTAAACAAAAATGAAGGGCCTAAGAATAAGCCCAAAAACGTAGGTCCAGTAAAAACTTTGTTTTTTATAAAGCCCAAGACGTCGCAGCCGAAAACCAGGTCATTTTTAAAAACCCAAAACACGGCCCCAAAAAAAAAAAGGTTCTTTAAACCAATTCAACAGGCCCTATATTAGGTCCAACACTGTCCAGTCCGCCTTATGAAACGCAGCGTTTCATCAATCGGAAAAACGGTGTCGTTTTCGTATGACCTGGTAAGTTCTCTGGACGAAGCAAAACGACGTCGTTTGAACTTAGCCAAAACGGTGTGTTTTGCTCATTCCTGGCCATGTGTTATCTGCTGGTTAAAAAAAGGGTCAAGGCCCACTGGAATGAAAATATTTATGGGCCATTTTTAGGTGCAGGATTGGGCCACAGCTGCTGGTTTGGCCCAGCAATTAAAAAACGCTGGCCCAAAGAACCCAAAACCTTTGTCTTACTAAGCCTTCCAGTGGCCCAAAAAAACTGGTGAACCAACAACTCTGGCCCAATTTTAATGTTCAAAATTCACCCTTTTTAATGCCCAGTTAGAGATTTCCTCAAATGGCGGCACCCATTAGCTTTCAGTTTTGAAATTGAGGCCCCATTGCACGCCGACAAGCAAGGAATGAAATAATCAAAACGCTATGCCTCCGATTGTTATCAAAACGCTATGCCTCCGATTGTTCTGCCCCTTTCTTTTTTTTTAAAAAAAAAAAAACTGATCCTATTCTACACAGTTACGCAGATCACGGCAATTTAAGGTGCATTAGCTGAACCTATTCAAAGCAAATAATGGCATTTAAATGCATATTATAGTAGACATCAATCAGATATTGTCCTCCTTCGTAACTGCCACACATGAAATGATTCTCAATTCAACGCGTTTTTTTTTCCCTCATCTTCTCCGATTTCATTTCAGGCGATGAACAGGAGATAGGATTTCTGGAAAATGCTCAGCGCCAAAACACATGCAGATTTCCACACCTTAATCTATTATTTTCTATGGAAAAGCACATATGAACTCACATGAAAAACGAGTAAGCTTTCAATTTTTTTTTAATATTAATTCATCTTCTTCCCAGAGTTTCAAAACAGCGATGATGATACTTTTTCCGGCAACTCATAAAAAAAAAAAAATTTCTTTCCAGCAAGAAGCCATAGATTTCGGCTATCAAGCTTGGAGATTGCGAAAAAACTCATACATACATGAACCGAAGCCAACAATAATCACAGATCTATGCACCGGAGAAACAATCCATAGACACACATATATATTTGATCGGCTGAGAGAGACAAGAAAGGCTCGAAACTTGTTTCCCATAATCACACACACAGAGAAACGCAAATGACGAGTGAAGCAAATATTCATCTACAATTTTCTATACAATTCATGCGTACAGATTTTATTTCAAAGAACTTCGTATGGTGGCTCTGATACTAATTGTTAGGATTTTTTAAGCATACAAGTTCAATGGATTAGATTAGAGCATTGCGGAAGCGTACCTGGATCCATGGATGCGTGTGACGGAAGGGCAGGTCAACCAGGTTATCACCAAGGGAAGAGAGGAAACCGACTGCAGATGGGGAAGCGAGACGGCCAAATGAAACCTGTTGGCTAACCCGGGGACCATAGCCCTGAATTTATAGAGGAGCCCCATATTCAGCCCATCAATGAATACGGGCCAGCAAATCAGACCTCAGTATATATTAGTCTATGACACTGGATTGAGCCCACTTAATTCCTTAAACCTTATTATATCACTTTATAAATTGGGCCGGGATAAAAAATAACGGTACCCACATATAAATGAAATATGTGGTCCATTTTTGAATTATTCCAACACGCAGGCCTAATCCAAAACTCATGGTTTCATTTTTTACTTCCTGAGGTCGGGACATATTAACTTGAAGTCGTGGCCATATATCAGTTATGTCGCCACCTACAATGATTGAAGTCGTGACATGAGGTGTCAGTGCTTTAGTAAATGTATAGCTTCTGGAAATATAATCCAAGACGCGACCTTATTTATGTCACAACCTGGGGACACAGAAGCTATGACACCTTACTATCTTCATTATAGATCATTATTGAACACCTCTAATACTTTTTCCTTTGTTACTATTCATTTGTTAAAAATTTAGATTTTTTAATTAACTTTAAAAATTCATAACTAATTCTAGAAAAATCAAAATTGAGTTGTTCAAGTCTTTAAATGAAGCTTATAAAATTCTTTATAGGGGACAAGCCCTTTCAGATGGTGTCAGAAGCTGTGGACGCCAGGTCCTACGACCCAAATTGCAGACCTATCCAGCTTAATGTGTGAAAATTAATTGTTCATGTGGTAATTTTTCATGGAAAATTTATTGGGAGGTCCCAAATAAAAAACTTATTTAATGAATGGTTTCAATTTTGAAAATATTTATCAAAAGGTCCCATTGACAACATGAGGTCCTATACATTGACAACATCATGCGCTGTATTGACAACAACTCATGTTGTCAATGGGACCTTTTGATAAATAATTTCAAAATTGGGACCGTTCATTAAATAAGTTCCTTATTTGGGACCTCCCAATAAATTTCCTGTTTTTTATTTTTCTAGATTTTTCTCTCAACTTTAAAAAATTATAACTTTTCATACAAATGCTCAAATTCAGTTGTCTTGAACTCATTTTGAAATGTACCATATGAAATATTTTTGTGGAAAGTTTTAAATTAATTGGGCTTCATTTACTATTTTTCCCTCGTACTTAAAGTTGGGGTCTTGGTATGGGTGTTGGACCCATTATGCACATTTAACTTGCTCCAAAATTTAGCTAGGCATACATGATTCCATTCAACACCATTTCTTAACAAACCTAACACATTTAGGCATAATTATCCATATAGCGATGTATCCACATACTCAAACTTCACATTAGTTCCAAAAATCCACATAAAAGCATACAACATGCAATAACAAGTTGTTATCACATTTTGGTCTCATAAAGCTTCCTTTACTCATCCACCATCTTGCCTTTATCCTTACTTGCACTTGGACCTAAAAAAAATATTATTTTTGGATAGTAAGATTCCAAAGAAATCCCCATAGCAAAAACACTAATGCATTCATCAAAATACATGATAATCAATTTATTATTTGGATAGTTATGCATGAACATGTGATATTTATGTTTTCAAACACTTTACACATAGCCATGTCATGCTAAAGGCATATTATCAAACATTCAAATTTCATCAAATTAACATACAATAAATCACAAATCAAAAAATCATCCACGCCAATATTAGTGTAAGGTTAATAGCTTTTGCTACCTTACTTCATTAACTTTGCCTAGTGATTTTGCACTTCTCTTTTGCTTTTCAAATTCTTCCTTTGGTAACTTGATTTCCTATATATAATATTTGCAATTGGCATTAATACTAATATTACCAAACCTTAAAACTCGTCAAAACTATTCAAAACCCTTCTTGCACCTTAAGAGCCCTGAAGCCCTTAAACTTGTCAAAATGGTTTTAATGTTCCAAAATTATTTTCTCACTTCTACCTTACACAATTTTTCATTTTAAATCCAATAAAAGCATCAAAATCATCAAAAAAATCATTCCTTCCATATGGTACAAGCCTTGATGAAAACCTTGATGAAAATCCTTATAAATAGAAAAAAATAATTTTTCAAACTTTCTTTGCATATAAGTGCATATGCTTGTTTCTTGACCACTTCTCATGCTATATCTAACACAAACAATCCTCTCCCAGGCACTTTGGAAATTGGCCAGCATGCCTCCTAGGGTTTGAAGATTCCAAGAATTCATATACACAATCAACCAACACAAAGTATATATCAATCAACTCCTTAGCATGGATGAAGCAATTTGCTACCAATCTTTCCTTCTAAATCCCTCTTGTAACATCCTAAAATTTTAATTTATTTATGTTTTTAATAAAAAAATTATCATTGGAAAAGATTGATTTCATGATAATTGAAATTTATTTTTATGTTATGTAAATAACACATGTTTACTTAAATATAATTTTGAAATTTAGAATAAATTATAATATATACAAAAAAAGAAGGGATAAAAAAATTAAAAAGGGGTCATTTTGTATTATTGTAATTCTTTGGGTCAATGGTGTAATTTTCATCAAAAGACATATTAAATCATGTCGGGGAGGGAGACCATCACTTTCTGCATCTTCACTGTTCATCCGTCTTCCTGTGCGTCGTTCGTCCTCCGTTGTTGGTACTTTAGAACTTATTTTGGTAAGCAAAATTACCTCGAATCACTAAATTTCCTTCATGAAAGTTGTTCTATGAATTTTTATCTTTTATATGGTAGTAATCTTATTTTGATTAGACGAAATTTTTTAAGTTAGGGTTTTGAGAAGTTTTGATTTTTGACAATATAAGAGTCCATAGATGTAGAGAGATGTTAATAGATAATTTTTATCATTTTGAATTTTTGATTTGGTTGTTTTATTATTTTATAACGATTTTTTTAAATCAGACTTAATATTGATATTTACTGATTATTTGCCTAATGAAAATGATATCAAACAATTTATTTTGGATTTCGGGAGTGCTATTGATGATCTGATCATTTTAGTTTGGTTATTGATTGATTTGGGAATTTTAAATAATTTTTCTAGATAATCTTTTTATTTTTGGGGTATATAGGATATTTGAACCGATTGAATTTAAGTTTTATAATTTATTTTAGCTCTTTAGAGCCTATAATAAATTTTGAATGGATGAGATTTGAATTTGATGATGAAATATGAATATTAGGAATTTTGGTGAAATTTAAATGTTGGAATTTGATATTTTTAGATACGAAAGGGATTTTTTTTAATAAAAAGAAAAGCTCTTTATTTGGAATCCACAATTCTTGGAGTTGCGTTGTGTAACATTGTAGAAAATCTAAGATGAATAAGGCACATGTTACTTAGAACATAATGTGCTGGGAACTTTGAAACTTGGTACCAGTTTCAGGAATGCTTGCTTTCTTTTTAAAGCATAAAATTAAATTACGTATTGAGTCCAAAGGACCAGAAAGAATAATTACAGCATACAATCAAATATATATATATGTAGATATAACTTCATGCATGTATGTATGTATGCATGGCGTGATTTAAATTCTCACCGTTTATAATTTAAAAATATGACTGTATAAATTATAGATATTGATATAAGAAAAAGTAATTAGTGATTAACAGTATATTGGACGAAACATGATTTATAGAAGCAAGAAATTGGGATTTTAATAAGTGTTTGATGATATTAGATTTATGTGATGTTTGAGGATTTAAAGATAACAAATTTTTGAAATTTTTGATATATTGATTATAATTTTAAGAAGTACAATAGAACTATGGGATGATCAAAAGGAGTTGGGATAAAGAATTCGAATTATGGTTGTAGGTGAAGAATTTTAAGAAAACTTAAAGTTTGGAAAGAAAATGAGTTTTATTTAAGTATATATATGCACTTGTTTTATTAACATTATATTAATGTGTGATTTAATCAATTGTGTAGATTAATTGTGTTTTGGTGACTTGAGCTTTGGGCTTGGATTATTGTGGTAATTCATAATTGCTTAAGCGTCAGGTAACCACATTTAATTTATTTTTTAAGCTTGTCATGGGTTGTAAGATGTTTAGGAAAGCATTTTTTGAACTGTAAATTACTTCTTGATTTAAAATTTACTTATAGTGATTACATTGTGAAATTAACATGAAGTTGCCTTTAGACACTAAGTTCTATATGTTTATGAATCATTGGTGAAGCGGATAATATTTTGATATTATATTTATATTAATGACTCTTTATATGATGTGATGTTGCATTATAATTGAGAACGTGATATAAAATGTGAATACATATAAGTATGTTATGGAGGGATGCTGACTGTATTGTTGGGCTTGGATTGTGATGAAGTCTGGGAAGATGATATATTTGGTGAATCTTAAAAGTCCATGGCAATAGTCATCACTATTGATCATAGTGGTGGACGTTATATTAGACCTTCTAAGCCTTGGACCTAGTTGTGGGCGGCTTTGAGAATGGTCAACTCTCGTGAGTGTTGGACCCAGTTGTGGGTGACCATAGAGAGGATGACACCTTCCAGCCTTGAACCCAGTTGTGGGCAACTAGGAGAGGGCTCATTAACCTCATATTGATGGTTAACTCTGGCCAAGTCTTCTATCATTATAGGTTAAAGTTCATGTAAGGTGATATAAGGAGGAGTTTGGTTGAGGGAATTGTGTATAAGTTGTGTGGTGGTATGTTGATATACATGTGATTACTAATTTACTCAATTGAAACTTCGTTATTATACTAACTTCTCTATCTAGAGTATATTATTATGTTTGGTATGGATTTAATCATCAAATACTCGTTTGGTTTATAAATGTTATCAATATATATTTAAATGAACTTATCCTTACTTCACCTCTTATAATCCTGCCTGAATATTTGATAAATTATATGTTGGTTACTGGGACTTTTTGTCTCATCCTGTGGTTTCAACATTTTCAGGAGAGGACCCCAGTGCTGGTAAACGGGAAGGAAAAGAACCGGAGACATTTATATGGGAGATAAATATATTGCCATATATTTAGACTATGCATACTTTTCATATTATTTTGCTCATTTTTGGATGTTTATGTATTACTTCTAATCTGTTATGCCAATCTATAAAGGGGACATATACCACCTGATGAGGGTATTTTGTTAGTCATTGCTCCCTTACATAGGAAGTTTCAATTGATGATGATGTGGTTAATGTTTGATTGGCGTTAAGTCATCTATGGATTGAGATAGTGGATTATTAAATTTATTTTCTTAATTGTTTAAACGGGGATCTTATTTTGAGGGTTTTGAAAGTGGTTGTTTCACCTCTCTTTCTCACTTTTATATGTATAAAACCAAATTTCCATAATCCACCATAAAATATAAAAATATACGTTTAGGATTGAAGAGGAGAGGCTGCGATAAAGATCAAGAATATGCAAGAGTTGTTAAGGGAACTTACCTAGACTTGACTTTCTTGAAGATTTTGCTCTCTTTATCCTCCCTTTCATGCCACTTCTCTCTTCTTTTCTCCTTGTGTTTGGCCAACCTAATGGCCAGAAATGGAGGAGGAAATGCCTTAATAAAAGGTGAGCTCATGTGTTAGATGGAGGTGGGTCCCACTCGCACTGATAAAATCATTTTACATTGATATATTATACCACTTGTTTGTAATATTTTACCTTTCTTTTTACTCATGAAATAAGGCTCTTCCAAGTGGTAAAATATGGTCCCTTCCTTTTCATTTTTAAAAATTTTAAGTTTCCATAAAGTAACTTTATGGCACCGAAAATGCCTTTCCTTGATCACTAGCCGATTTAGGGTTATTAAAAATTTCCTAAATTCATATGATACTCCCAAAATTTTTCTTTCCCAAATTTCTTTTTGAAATGTCTTTAATTAATTTTTAAAAAAAACCCAAATTCAGGATCTTTTCGGACCTTTTCCTTCTCATCGGAAAAATTGTTTTTCACTTTCTCTTGGGAACAATGTTATAAAATACTATACTTTCTAAGCTATTTTCCTTGCTTTGAGATCAAATATCTGAAACCTCTAGGTATTTTAAATAATAATTTTTGACTAATTATTTATTTAAAAGTTAAAAATTAGATGACATTTAAAATTCCCATAAAGGTTATTTTGATCATTTTAACTCAACTTAAGCCTCAATTATTAATCAGTGAATTTTTTTCTATCTGATGGTGTTATCATGTTTTTTATATTTGGTCAAAATTGGATCAAAATACCCTGGGACCTCTTTTTAATTACCAAATTGTCTTTGAAATCCATAAATGGAAATTTGGTTCCTCAAATTTCAATATTTACACATTAGACCTATTTTAAAATTACTCTTCGGTCCTTAAATTTCCAAAATAACACTGTGATCCTTAACCTTTCTACCTTTTCATATATTAGCTTTTTTGTCCTTCATTTCGTTTTCTTTTATTATCTGGGCCCTAATTCAACACATCATTTCTTGTTTGGCCTTCATTTTAGTCACAAAAAATAGGGATATTACATAAACATCTCCAAAGTTGCATTCCTTCCTCTCAATGAATTTGCGACTCCTTCAATGCTCCATCTTACGTGTTTAAGTCTCCTCCAAATGCCTACAAACCAAAGCAAGAGCTTTGTAAAAATTAAACAAACAAAATATCAAAGAATTTATTGTTGGAAGAGCTAAGTGACCCCTTTTTACCTTTTATATCGGCAAAATGCAATACATAAATCAATATGATCAAGAGAAGCGTAAATACATGTAAAATGGGGGTAAAAGTGTTACAAGACACGAAAATGGTCAAGAAAACCATGTAAATATTGGGTTCTATCACATGAATAGCTTAAGATTTAATCCCGTGCTCATGGTCATCATTTGCCAGAAATTGATGCAATTGATTAAGCCACATGCTCCATAGATCTAGGCCTAACTTCAAAATAATAAAAATCTACACCTAAAAAAAAAATAATAAGGCAGGAACCATTCATCTAGATGGAGCAGAGACCCATCTCATCCAATGTCAATTTGATTTCTGTTTAACAAAAACATTAATAGAAATAAGGGGCCTGTAATTGCTTATAACCATGTGTGCTGTTAGAATCAAATTTCAACAAGTGTCAGAAGGGAAAAGAAAGACATTGGTTTAACGGAGTGTCGTGAAGAGACTGAGATTGAGTATTGGAAATGAAACAATATAATTGTCTGCGTTTTTCAAATACAATCGCCCCTGTAAAACTGACTCGCAGTGTAGCCCTATTCCGTAATTTGGAGAAAGAAATGAAAAGGGGAAGTTCAGTACTCCAACCATGGGGAAAACCACAGAATCCTTACCGTGTATCATACAATAAGAAGTACCTGAGCAAGAATACTAATCTTGGTTTAGTTTTCATGCAACAGATTCGTGAGAAGGAAAAAAATGGCCAAGCTTTTCAATTGCAGGTCGCTGCTGAAGAGAAAGGGAGGACTCCGGAGGCAGGGCAAGGAATTTTATATATTGGAATCGAATATTGGGACGTCAAATACTGGACTCTTGAAGAGAAGCTAATCGTTAGTCAATGTACAGTATAATCTAATTAACTAGATTTTAGAGAGATTAAACTTCAATGGTTAACATTAAAAATTTAACCATGTTACCTGAATTTAATCAAACAAATCAAAGTCAACTGTTCAACACAGCATAAAACGAGAAGAGAGAAGATAAGATAACTTGCTGGAGCAGGGACTGGATTATAACCTATGGACAGCTGAGTACTATGCCATTATCAGTGAAATTATAGTCAAATATAATATCCATGTCACCGGCTGGTAACAAAGTGTATGCTGTAGCAAACATTTGTTCACCTTTCTGATGTCGATGTCAGATCTGGTTACTAATGAAGGGTAAACAAACAACATTATAGCAAGGAAGATGGTAAACAAAGGGCTTGATTTTTCTAAAGTAAACATGTTTATAAATGAGGCGTTTCGGTTTTGGGTGGAAGACTTCCACCCAAATGGAAACGGTGTCAGTTGGCTACTTTGAGATCTATGGGATTGGTGGGCCAAAAAAAAACAAGAGATCTATGGGATTGGGCCCTCATCTTGGTAACCAAAAAAAAAAAAAGAATCACCTCAATGTCATAGAAATAACAAAATGACCGCAGATATTGTTCTGTAATAAAATGGAACATAACATTTTTATTTGGGATTATGATTTCTCCTAAAATTTCATATTCTGGTTTCTTTACTTAAAAAAAGAAATAAAACATCCTACCTATCTCTATTCATAACCTCAATGACATTGCTAGGCTCTAAATTGCCCATTAGATAAATTCCTTTAAAAAATGCATAATTACTTGTGCCATTTAATCATAAGGCTTTGCCAAACTCAAAGTGGCCGGTCAAATCGTTGGACAAAGGCAATTCATCGTATCTAAGGACAAACGATCTTCACAAGCTTTTTTCCCAAAAATGAAAAATAAATCACCCTTCTGAGTTAAATGGCTATGTTTTAGTGATTGAGAAAGAATATAGGTTTCATGAATAATCCTGTAAATTTTTTATAGTGGAAGACTAAGACTTTTGAGGTCATTGAGCGATAGTGGAAGACAAAGACTTTTGAGGTTGATGAGACATGAATCAAGAGGTACTGATGGAATATTACACTTCTGAGGACTTTTCCTGGAAATTTCAGCCTTGGAATAATAATTTTCTAATTTATTTTCTATTGTCTCGCATATATTATTTCAAAAATCAATCTCATCCATTTAGCTGTGAACCATATTGGACAGGTACATGTATCCAATGACGAAAGATAATTTTTTTTGAAGCACTATCAGGTACTAATAGACATAAATCTCAATAGAAATTTCAATCTTAATTCATCATACGATAATGAATTAGCTATTTTCGCTAGATAACTAGCCGCTGGTAGCACTGGCCACTTATCTTGGTGTTCAAAGGGATATATAAAATTTTTAATCAGTTTGAGTTAAGGTTCTCAATTTGTATTATTTCATTAAGAAATATAACCAGTTAGATTCAAATTGTTACCAAACATCATTGCCAAATTAGTGATCCATCATTGTTACATATACATACACATATATATATATATATATGCTGCACATCATTTCTAGAGATCTTGACCGAAGCAAAGTTCTTTACAACTTCATAGGATCATTCATTAATTTCTTAAAAAAGAAAAACTAATATCTTGACTCAAATTCTATCCTTTATTAAGATTTCTTTCAGAGAGTCATCTCATGCTTCAACCTGTTGAATTCCATAATATCCTATCACTGCTATAAATTACAGTGGATTAATGTTTGGAAGGTATAAAATATACGGAAACATGTGTGTGTAGATTGGCTTTAACCATGATAGAACAAATAATTGTAGATTGCTTTATTTTTCACCTTTCTATGTGATAAACAAGGTGATGCATCATTGTCGATCACAGGCGTGGGGACAGTTTGCAATTGAGAGTTTGAAGCATGTAGGAAAGTAGAAAGAAATTAATCATTATCTAATAATTCTATTTATAAATCACTCACAACATGTTTAAATTGATTTAAGAAAAATCTTATTAACTCATTAAACCTATCTTAAAATTTAATTAGTTTTCAATATATCACCATTTCATATCCACAGATGATACGAATGAACCCTGTAAATTAAGGATCTGACAGCTAAAACCTTTGAGGAACTCATCTCCATATCCTTAACTATAAAAGACTCCACAGAAGTTTATCAAACTTTTTCAAGCCAACCATATTCTATCACGAATACTCGACACAAGTTAATACTTACAAAGAAAGCTGCTTAATTCATCAACTCTCATACTAACTGAATACAACTAAATCTATAAATAAGAAAACTTACTAATCCTAACATGGCTCAAACATATCAAGAAAAACAATATCATAAATATTCTAAAGATAATATAGCCAATGGATTTTACAAGAAAAAAATCTAATATATATCCAAAGTATTTATTCAAGAAAATACTAAACCTAACAAACTAAATTAATAAATAAAACATAAAATATCTAAAAAAACTATTAATCTTTATCACATCTTAGCTATTAGTGGACCCTTTTTAACTATTGGATCTCCATCATCCCCTCTTTCTTTGAAAAGATTTGCCCTTGAATCTTCGCTACATGCTTTTCCTTTCTTCTTGAAGGATCTCCCTATGTGGAGTTGGTCTTCATAAGATTGGATTGGATAGAGAGAAACCAACTTCACCTTGACGTCATTATGTTGAAAGGATAATTTATTTTTGTAACCATCATGTTGAGCTCTTTTATCAAATTTCCAAGGACGACCAAATAAGATATGGCTAGCCATCATGGGTACCACATCACATAATACCTCATATTGATATTTTCCAATAGAGAAAGAGACTAGCACTTTCTTAGTTATGCGTGCAGTTCCACTATCATTAATGCATTGCATAGTATATGATTTATAGTGTTTTAAAGTAGGGATGTTCAATTTTTCAACAATAAGTTACTAGTTAGATTGGTGTAACTTACTCCGTCAATGACCATGCTACATATTGTATATTGAACAACACTTCTAGTACAAAAAATGTGCTCACACTGATCTTTCTCAATATCTTCTTTTGGTTATATATTTAAAGCACGCGTTGTCATCATGAATTCCCCCTACTAAAATCCTTCTATAACATCTTCTAATGGTGGCATATCATCATAATTATTTTCACCCGAGCACATACTTTCACATTGTCCATTCTAAAAAATGAACATTGTATTCTTATTTGAGTATTGAGATTTCATGTATCCAATTCGTTGATAATTAAAACAACGAATCTCATTAGATTTAGAAGATGAATTTTTGTCATAATTACCTTTAGTGATGATGCTATTTAATTTAGACTTCTCCATTTGTTTAGCTATATGCCTAAATTCTTCTCTAATACCACTAGCACATCTAGCCTCCAATCTATTTTCAATTTTAGAGGCCTTATGCACAAGCTATTCTTTATCCATAGAGTGATACATCTCAACTTCATCTCTGATTTCAGGACGTAAGCTATCTATATAGAAATTCATAGTGGTCTCCTCATTTTCTTCTATAGCTCAACGATCCATTCATGGATTAAAGCAAACATCATGGAGTTGGAATCATCGTTTTGATGAAAGTAGTTAAAGAATTTGGATTCATTCAAAACATGGATAAACCTTGTGTTTATAAGAAGGTCAGTGGGAGCACAATTGTATTTCTAGTGCTTTATGTAGATGACATCCTACTCATTGGGAATGACATTCTTACCTTGCAGAGTGTCAAGTCTTGGTTAGGAAAGTCCTTTTCAAATAAGGACTTGGGCGAAGCCACTTACATCCTAGGGATCAAGATCTATAGAGATAGATCTAAGAGGCTTATAGGTTTAAGTCATAGTACATATATAGATAAAATATTGCATAGGTTTAGTATGCAGGATTAAAAAATGGGTTACATACCATGTCTCACAACATCCTTCTCTCCAAGGATCTGTGTCCTAAAACACCTGATAAAAGAGATTGCATAAGTAATGTTCCATATGCCTTAGTTATTGGATCCATCATATATGTCATGTTATATACTCGATCGGATGTCTCATTTTCCTTAAGTATAACTAGCAAATACAAGCAAGATCCTGGTGAAGGTCATTGGACTGGTGTCAAAAATATCATTAAATACTTGAGAAGAACTAAGGATTTGTTCTTAGTATATGGTGGTTTGGATGATGAACTCTTTATAACTGGTTACATAAATGTGAGTTTCTAAATTGACTAAGATGATCTTATATCGCAGTTAGGATATGTGTTCTTGTTTAACGGTGGCGCAGTAAGCTTGAAGAGCTATAAGCAGAACACGGTAGCTGATTCTACAACACAAGACGTATATAGCAGCATCAGATGTAGCTAAAAAAGCAATTTAGAACATAAATTTCATTACTGAACTAGGGGTGGTCCCTATCATTTTAAATCCAATAGATTTATTCTGTGAAAATAATGGTGTCATTGCACAGGTAAAGGAGCCCATGTCACACTAAAGGACTAAACATATACTCAGGCGATTTCACCTTATCAGAGAAATTAATGATAGAGGTGATATCAAAATATGCAAAGTACCTATAGAAGACAATGTTACTGATCCTCTTACCAAACTGCTTGCACAAGCAAAACATAAGAGTCAAATTAATGATTGTACGTAGTGCAAGTGGGATGATGTTGGAAATTGTGACCTAAGGCCAATCATTGTACCTCAGATATTATCTATTTTAATGTATTTTCTCCATTTAATTATTATATCTTTTGCATGTTTATTATGACATCCGTAGGCAAATTATGAAAATTATCCTATATGTACCTGGTCGGTTATCTATGTGGGGGCAAAGATAAAGTAAGACCAATATGACTTTGATAAGATATAAAGATATGAGCCAAAGTCATAGGCACTTGTAAGAGTACAAGGTGTTGGACCGACCCGCTATGAGAAAGCTGCATAGATTAAGTCATTAGCTTATCTCATATGTAATCACGTCACCAGACCCTTTGACTTGAGATTATCATGGATTCCTACTGGAAGTTGCTAAGTTTTGACTTAGTCAAAAGTCACATTTGACCGGGTGATGATAAAGGCTATAACCGGGCTTAGGGGTCTTTCATGTGGAGGAATATAAGTGATCAAAATGGGATTTGTCCCTTGCATTAGCTGAAAAATATTACTGGGCCCCTAAATGAGTGAGTCTGAGAAATGTATGGCCATACTATAATGAAAATGATTTTTCGTTTCTTAGATCAGACTACTCAAGGATCGAGAAAGTAATGGTTATGAATAGGAAGATGACGTCATCCATGCCTCATCCTTGACCAAGATATCGTGTGACAAAAGGGACGTGATGTGATTGCATAAAAGGTTGTGTGGTGTTAACGATCCTCATATGATTTGGATAGTCACAATGTCTTGCTAGAGGCCACTTATGACTTATGGGCTGATGCTGAATTTAGCCCGCTGCCAACTTCATACGGGTCTACAGGGTCACACGCAAGAATAGCATAACATGAGCTTTAATTCTAGGGTTTACTTGAATTTTATATATGTATATATAAATTCGAAATGATAACAATATTATATGTTAGTTTCAATATTTAATTTATTTGATAAATTAAATGACTAACATTGATATTCAAATTTAATTTATAAAGATAAATTAAATTCGTTGGCTCGTTATTTAGATTAATTATATTGATATGATTTGATCAAATTAAATTAATCCAAATTAGAATTGCAAAATTCGAAGTTCAAGTTTTGAACTTCAAGATTAATGAAGATTAATCTTGAATATCTTTTGAATCTTAAATTTTAAGATTAATAAAGATTAATCTTGAATATCTTTTGAAATTCGAATTTTAAGATTAATAAAGATTAATCTTGAATATCTTTTGAGATTCAGATTTTTAAGATTTATAAAAGATTAATCTTGAATATCTTTATCAAATTCAGATTTTCAAGATTAATAAAAGATTAATCTTGAATTATGATGCACTCCATGAGTTTTATAAATATGATGACTTATGAGCAAGATAGGCATGCAATTTGAATTTGATTGTGAGCTACAGAAACCATAGAGAGAGTGAGACGTGAGAAGCACTAGCACGCTACTATTGTTGAAAACTATTCGTATGGATACTGGTAGAGGGAGACGATCAGAAGCATCGGTTCCTTGAGATCATGTACAAAAATGAATAAAGGCTTGAGAAGTCTATAGGCGTTGGGAATTGAAAGATATCTAAACGCAAAGGAAGTTGAAAATTCAAGAATCGAAAATGTATTACACTATCTCCTCTATCTAAATGACTTTGGTAGATCCACACGTGGGATTAGAAAATTTTAATTTGTAATTGTTTCTTCCTCTACGTGTATTTTCTAATCCCAACTTATATAGCTTCCAAGTGGCTGGTGGGATTTCAAAACCCACGGTCACTTGGATTTAAAACATTTCTGGAGCTCTGGTGGGCCCTAACCAGTCTCTGGCGGCAACAATAGGCCTGCCGGTAGCTGAAGGGTTTTTTTCTTTAAAAATTTTGTTAGGGTTTTTATCATTTCATTGTAATTTTATAAAGACACTTGAAGTACTAGTACTCACTGTGGGGTTTTTGAATTTTGAATCACCTTTCTGTCCTTTCACATTTTCAATGTTCCTTTTATGTCATTTCTCATATATATATTTTTGAAGAAATTTATTTTTTCAAATTTTAAAATACAAAATGGCAAAAAAGAGGTAAGGAATGGAAAAAAAGACAACAAATATGGACCTGCGTAAAAAGTGGAGAAAGAAAAGCAATAGAATGCTAAAACCCCCACCATATAATAACTATTTAACTAATTTAGATAGCATAATTAAAGAAAAGCTAAATAAATCAGTTCCTTAGTTAATTATAAGCCTCATATACAACATTAAATTATATATCAATTTAAAAGCTAGGTAAATTAGCTTTTTTTTTAAAAATGACAAAAATATGAGAGACACCATGGATTAAAAGTATTATATTTATCATCAAACCTAACCCACTAGATCATATGTTAAAGTATGCAATAGTTATATTCTATCTTGTAAATACTACTCTAATTTATGATATAAGTCAGTTCCATAGAAAAATTTTGTTGTTCTAAATATGAGTCATTGTGGCAAGAGGCAAATTAGAAATCATTTGAAAATTAAAATGGGAGATCAAATCATTTTCACAAGTGATAAACTTCATATATAGTTGGAAAAATTATACATACGGATATCAAAATTGATGGCAAGACGTTTCACATTGAATACAAACGGGATGGTTCGGCTGGAGAAAGGCTAATAGAGTTAAATATAATAAGAAAATAACTAATAATTTTACTGGAAAGTTTTATCAGACTAATTTTATAAGACCAATAATGTTATATAGTTTGGCTTTACCCGCTATACGACAAATAATCGTAGGTCGCTTTATCTTTCGTCTTTTTCTGTGGAAGACCAAAAAGAGTTTGTGTGGAAACATGATGACCCATTGATTCATGAATCTATATAGAAATATACTTTTCAATCGTTCATATAAAGGATACGATGAAATTACTAAATAATAACTAACTGAGTGGACACAGATGAAGTTACGAAAGGATACGGATAAGGAATATTCCTCGGATCTAAAGAATCTACTTTTAGTACGTAGGCCATGTCTCTCATGTACAATAATATGCATAAAGTAGTCTCCAAACTAATGAGAGGGATGCCATATGTTTTTGGTATAATGAAAAATCTCATCTTTTTGTTGTGACCCCAAGCTTGGGACCCAAGAACTTCTGTTTTTCGCCGTCATTAATGGACATACGAAAACAAAAAAATATTTACACATAACTCCTTAAAAAATGCTACTATCTCTCGTCCTCAATATAAAAATTCGATAACTAATTTATTAAAAGTAAAAAATCAGTTTAATTAATTATTTGTAACAAATGCACATTGGTTTATTTAAAATATTGTTTTTAATCATATGTATTGTAGCTGCTTATGGATTGAAATACCATATTATATTCAATCATAGAATATTTTTAAGAAATTGGTAATTTAGAAGCAAAGAAGATTGACTTTTTATATAATTATGATCAAAATAACTTATTACTATGAACTAGGTTAAGATATGTTTGGTCACTCATACATTTATAATTTATCTTACTACTAAGATGTGTGTGTGTGTGTGTGACTCAACAAGCAGAAGAAATGTGATTAATTAATTCATATTATTTCCTTTTTCAATAATAGAAAGTTAATGAATGGGGTTCATCCATATAGAGAAGATCAAACTGATGGCAAATATTGTTTTGGTCTCTTTATATATATAAGCATATTTAGTTTCAGAACAATAAGCTACCTAGTGATTCACATGATACGGATTAGAATATGTGACAATAAACTTGTACATGTTTGAAAGGATAAACTAAGATCTAGACATTTTAAACATTACCGGCACATTTTAATGAGGTATTTTATCTAATATTCGTGTGAAGCTTTGTTTAATACATTATTAATGTGTAAAATTAATTTTAGGGTTAATGTGCAATTTTAACAATCAAATTTTTTTTAAGAAACGTTTAGCACCATAAAGTTTCGAAAGGTGCAAAAATACATATAACGTTATAAAAATGGTGCAAAAAAGACAACACCGTTAAACCTAACCAAACTTCCGCTACTTTTAACTGTGGGTCCCACAAGTCAGTTTTCTCTCTCTTCCCCCTATCCACGTCATCTCTTCCTCATTTCTCCCTCTTTCCCTGTCTCTCCTTCTCCAAGCCATACACTGATCCGTTACTTTTAACCATAGACATGTGAAGAAGGATGAATCTCATTCTGCAGCGAATTTGTGTTTTCATCTTCCATGATGGATGCTCTATTTCTTTCTAGAGGTAGTTGTGTTGTGCAGTTTCATAGCTAACTCGCAGAAGCACATGCAAGGGGTAATAAGCGCATGCGTCGTTTTTCTGCAATTCAAAAGTCTCTCCAAGTTGTTGTCCTTGTTTGATCACACTGAAAAAGTCTCCAACTTGGAACCACGAATAATCTAATATAATTCACGACTATGATTTAAAAAGGCAAAAGCATTAAGCAATCAATCATGGACTTACACACACACACACACACACACACGAGTTTGAGAGCAATTATATGTTAGTTATTTTATGCTACTGATGATCGTGTTTGTTTCTCAGGGCTTCCGGAGGATAGTCCCCGACAAATGGGAATTCGCAAACGAAAATTTCAAGCGAGGACGCAAGGAGCTGGTCTACAAGATCAAATGCCGGAAGACTCTCTCACAGCCATC
Organism: Vachellia pachyceras; assembly: GCA_025593235.1. Lineage (NCBI taxonomy): Eukaryota > Viridiplantae > Streptophyta > Magnoliopsida > Fabales > Fabaceae > Vachellia > Vachellia pachyceras. The sequence continues at coordinate 6,373 of JANTPZ010000680.1, read as the reverse complement.
AGCGCAGGCATCTGGGAAGTTTGGAAGTAGCGGGGGAGGCAACTCCATGGGTCGACCTCCACTTCGTTGACGGATTCAAAGATGAAGACAGCGCCTGTAGAGTACGCAAAGCTGTCGGGAGAGGATGAAAAACTTAGGAAAGACAACGAAATGTTGAGCTGGGAGATGGCAAAGGCAAAGAAGCAGTGTGAGGGGCAGGTGGGTTTTCTAAGGGAGTATCTGAAAGTGGGGCCGGATCAGATAAATGGCATAATAAAGCGACAAGGAACAAGTCAAATGGCTTGGGGAAGGAGAGGCAGAGAAAGAGGAAGAAATGAAGAAGAGAAGGCGTGGCTAGGAGAGATAAAAAAACTGATTTGTGGGATCCACCGTTAAAAGTAACGGACTGTTTGGTTTGGTTAAACGGTGTTTTTTTACATCGTTTTTATAACGTTATGTATATTTTTACCCCTCCCAAAATTTAATAGTGCCAGACGCTTTTTGTATAAAACTTATTCATTAAAATTACACCTTCAGCCTTAATTTTAAAAACGTAGATAATTCCTCATCAATCATTATCTATTCTGTCAAGTCTATGCATTGCCTAGGTTACAGCTCACTCTCTATGGGCTACTTAATTAAATTATTGATAATTGACTTAATAAGTTAAGTTGACTGAGTGTAACAACCTGGAAGGTTCTTTCGCATTGCTATATATATATATATATATATTCACTCGCATCCAGTGGCGGAGCCACGTTGGGATGAGGGTGGACAATTCCCCCCTCAATTTTTCGGGGTATATGTAAATACTTGTTAGATTTTTATTTTGCACTCACTGATTTTAAATATTTGAACCCACTCAAATTATTTATACTTGTAAACTTGTTGTCATTGTTTGAAAATAAAAAATTACCCCCAGGTTCAGGGTCCTGGCTCCACCACTGCTCGCATCACATTAGCCCTCAAAATATCAAGCAATAGCATCCTCAAAGCAAAGACCATATTAAGACATTCCTCCACAAGGTTAAATAACTGTCTTGTAGCTTCTTTCTCTATTCATTTACAGATACTTCATCTTCTTCTACTGTAAATGGTATCTGTTTTGCCCATGTGTTTACAGGGGAACTTCTTTTAATAATTCTCACTTATAGTTTTCATTTCATCATACTTCTCCTTCTCTTTCTGGGCTATACCTTTGTGATTTCATCAAAGATGTCGTCAATTCATTTTCAAAAATGACTCACATCTTTCTAATCTGATCCTTTTTCTGCACATACAGTTCAAGAATCGTAATTTTAATCTTATCATTTCCAAGAAAACTAACTCGATCGATTACACAAACAGTTCTAGGCAAGTGCTACAAGGAGAAATTTTCCTGCAGTAGAAAGTCCAGGTATGGAGATTATTATTGAAATTACACAGATTTCAAGTCTGAAGGAAATAAAAATGTTTTTATATCTATAATAAATATTTTTTATAGTTTAATCTTTATGATTATATTTTTAAAATTTCATAGAATCATCATATATTCCTTTGTAATTTTTTAAATGAAAACTTTGCAGGAAAGGCTCTTCAACCTCAAAGATAGAATTGAATAACGATCAGTGACTGAAATAATTGGTTTGTTGATTTTATTAATTAGTGGGCCAAAACGCAAAGTTCTTTCCCAAAGCGGACCTAATTATGGTACTCATCAAAGTAATGAATTTCTTTAATTTGTTAGATATGGATCATCAATATTTGATTTTGAACTGTTCATATTTGATTTTTTTAAAACTAGCAAATTGTTATAAAAAATTATTATTTAAAAATATGATAGTTAAGAGATTAATTTTATTTTGGATTTTATACTCATTAAAATAAGTTTTTTCATAAAAATAAAAAAAAATCAAATATAGACCATCCAAATTAGACATCTATGGTTTATATTTAATAGGTAGAGGGAACTCATCACTTTGATAACACCCTAACCAGTCCCTCCTAGAACTTGCTCAGTTTAACTCAATACCCTTTCATTTATTCTTAGTTGAAAAAAAAATGTAACATAGTTTGTCATAGTATATAGTTGAACCAAACAAAATCTATTTCCTTCTGTACAAAATATAAGTTTTTCAATTAATTTATAAATTTTAAAAATAATTTGGCAAGTTAATTTTTTTGTAATTAATATGTAACGAATTAATTTATAATAATTTTTCAAAAATAAATTTTAATAATTAAAATTTAATGTGCAGCATAACCCCCCCCCAAAAAAATAATAGCGGTCTTATATACAATTGGGACCCCTTAGGGTGAGTGGGTGGGTGTGTGTGTGTGTGTTTTTTTTTATATAGTATATATGTATATATAATATATTATTATCGCAAAGTTTATATGTAGGAATAAATGCCTATTTTTTCAAATAAATTGATAGAAAATTCACATTCTGATAGTGAACGTGTGTGTGTCTAGTGAAGTGTTAATTAATTAATGTGTATACATTTGCAGATAAATGGCTGCGTCAAATGGTCATGCAGTAAATCCTCTTGAGACTGAAAGACCTAGTCAACCTAAACTACAAAGGGTTGCATCAGCTGATTTTAAGAGACCATGCCTTGACTACTTAGAGGATACAAGTAATTCATATATTCTCTCCATTCCAATGTCTAATATAACACTAATGTGTTCAATTATTTTATTGCTTCATATTATTTTCCAATAATATAAGCAAAAAAATTAAATTATGTAGTTGTACCCCTGAAAACAAGATTGTCAAACTCAAAAATTTAAACAAATTCCTGATAGAAATGTAAATTCATATAGTAACTCAAATTGCAAACTTGTAAGAGTTTGTTTTTATTAATAAATAACCGTTAAAAGTAGAGTTGGGAAATGGGCTGGCCCGCCGACCCGCGGGCCGCACAGCGTTGGCTTGTGTGGCCTGACATCTAACTGGCTGTCAAATTGGTAGCCCAGGCCCTATATGGCGGCCAGCTTGCCAGCCACTTTTTCCTTTTTATTTTATTTTATTTTTAATTTTTCTGAATTTTTTTTAAAAATAATACAACAAAGTTACATAAAATTTATCAAACCCATTTGATTTTTTGGAAGCAAAATACAGTACATCTTTGAAAAAATATAATCAATAATGTTTTAAAATACAAAAACATAATACATAATCAACAATCTCTAAAGGAAGTATGTATTTAAGATGAAATAATAAGGTTTAAAACAATATTTGAAGCCATTTAAACCACATCTTCTTCCTACTAAAAAATGTAAAAAGTTTATTTTTTAAAAAATAAAAAATACAAAAAGCAGACAGGCCCGTGGGCTAGCCCGCCTTAACCCACAGGCCAAATGGGCTCAGCCCTTCTTGCCCTTTTACCAGTGCTAGTTAAAAGTATATAATAAAAATTTTAAATATAAAAATGACAACAATATGATTTAAATATATATAAAATTTAATTAGTTGAAATGAAATCTATCAGCATCCATAGATTACTAAAACTCAACAAAGAAATTTTTGTAATTTTATATATACGATCACTAACAGTAATCAAATCTAAGAAAATTAGCCTCACTTTAAGAGTAAATTAGCACTATTTTGTAAGATAGAAACATAAAAAAGGTAAATTTGGTAAGTAAACTCATGAGTTTAACAACTTTGTAGTTAGCGTGAGTTTAATGGAGAACAAGTTCACACATTTTGGTAAGGAAAAACCGTAAAATAGTAAACTCAGTGAGTCTTGTGAGTTTGACAACAATGCTTGAAAAGAAAATAAAATAAAACACACAGGTCACACCAACACTTATAATTTCTTTCCCATTTATATTTTCAGATTTTTTTTAACCTTTTGGTTTGGCAGTATTTTTGTTACTAAGCTACTTCATAAAAATAACGTAATAAATAACTATTTTTTATAACTTTGCAATATATACATCATTACGTTTTCACAAAAGTTTGTCCAATTACTGTATTTTCATTGGAAATTTTAGTGAAAAACAATTAAATATTTAATAAACCAGTGAGGGAGGGAGAGGGACAGGTAGGCACCCTAATTTTTCATTATTTTTTCTTAGTATTATACGTCTGCCATAAATTTTCATCTAAAATTTACCTATAAAACTTAACTGAACTTACAACTATCTACAAATAAACTATTTAAAATTAAAAACTTAATAATAAACTCCCTAAATTTTGAAGTGTCTCCTGGTAAGTTCAAGCTATCCATTTTATGCTGTCTTAAAATTTATTTGATCAATGGGTAAAAATGATCCAAAATTTTTCTGAGTGGTATTGGGCACCTAGAAATTTTTAGGGGGGCAATTTTTCCATGAAACTTAAAAAAGGGTAATTTTACCCCAGAAGATAAAAAAAATCTTGCAATGTCACCCCTATGTAAACAAACCTAATGGTCAACAATTGTTGACCAAATTGTATAAAGGTTAAAGAGTAAAAATGACTTGAAAATTTTTTTTAGAGCTATTGGGAACCCGTAACTCTTATCATCTTTAATTATTTAGTTTTCTTAATTGTCCCTTTAGCCCAACTTTATTTTTATATATAGATAAACCCTTAAGCTTTAAACATTAATTTGATGATAAATAATGAACAAAACTAGAAGCACGAGAGTTATTAGTATAAATGTAAAAGTTTAGAGAGATTTATTGGAATGTTTCAAAAGTGATGGAGTTTACATATGATATAAAGTTTAAGGGAGATTTTGCATGCATAAGATAACATTTAACACCCTGATGTTATTTCCTAGTTATATTCAACATTATAATCTTTTTTATGGTACATCCAATATTGCAATGTTATTTTCGATACTTCTAATACTCTAATATTATTTACAGTGCATTCGACACTCATAAATAATATTAGGGTGCTGGATATAATAAAAAAAATATTAGGAGTTTTTGGATGCACTTTAAAAAAAAATTAGGGTGCTAGATGCTACTTTACCCCATAATTTAACCTATACTCTTTTTACCTTGGCCTCTTGGATAACCATTTTCCATGAATTAATGATCTGAAAACATTGGTACGAGAAGTTTACAATCAAGTCACTTCTGTTTCAGTGGAGGCTAGACTCAGCTACTTGGACTTATGTGTGCCTCTTTATCAGTATGCATTGGAAGGAAATTGGGACAAAGCTAAGCTCATGTTAGCTAATAACAAAAGGCTTCTGAATGCTGCCATAGCAAAAGGATGGTCAACAGCGCTTCATGTAGCGGCAGGAGCAGGCCGTTTAGAGTTTGTGAAGGAGATTGTGAAGTTGATGAATGATAGCCACATTGGGTTGGACTTACAAGACTCAATGGGAAACACTGCCTTCAGCTCTGCTGCTATTGCAGGAAACATGGAGATTGCAGAGTTTCTGCTTGAAGAAAATCGATTCTTGCCAAATATAAGAAGTCGAACAGGTTTCACTCCTCTTCTCTTTGCTGCTTTACAAGGAAAAGCTGATATGGCAAATTATCTATTCACTCTCACCGACCATGATAGCTTCGAAGAAGCCTATTGGGATAAGTTGTTCCTCACTTGCATCGACTCTGGTATTTACGGTAAGTGTATACATGTTACCTATAAATCAGGAATTCACTTAATTATTCATGAATGAAGTATAGGTAGGGAACACATTATAGTCTACTACATATTGCACCAAACATTATTATTTCTAGCCATCAGTACAAAAGCAAGATAAGTAATTATGATTATTAAAAAATTAGTTAAATTCCTTATGTGTAATAAAGTTGTGTTGATTTTCCTATAATACTATATTTAATCATGGGCAAGTGACCTATCCATGACTGAAGTAAACTTCTTTGACATGTGCAATCAGTAAGGATACTTTAAGAAGAAAAATTATAAAGGTTAAGGTACAAATATGTACTGAAAGTTTTCACCCAAAAGCGCTGAGCATTTGGAAGTTTATTGGGTTCAATGTCACCTCAAAACTTTCCAAATCATAGCGATATTGATACTTCTACGTTTCATCTACATTACCTTTTTCTTTATTGTTATCCATATTAAATCTGACCATTAGTTGATAAATATGTTGAGGTGATACTTCTACGTTTCATCTACATTACCTTTTTCTTTGTTTCCTTTAAGATACAAATTTGTCTGGAAAGTTTCCATTCAAGATTAGAGTTGGGCATCTAGAAGTTTATTTTGTGTTTAATGTTACCTCAAAAGTTTCTAAATCATAACAATGTCACCAGGGTCGTTCTCTATATTTAGGAAAATATTATGAAAAAATGCACAGTGCATAAAGGATTGGAGAAAACCAAAGAGGTGGGAGCATCCTATCCAATGAAGAGGAAGTAAAAAAAAATACTCACCCATTTCACGATCCCTGATTGTGGTGGCTGAAAATTGCTGATGAGTTTGTTCTTGGCACTC
>JANTPZ010000675.1:0-24880 GCA_025593235.1 Vachellia pachyceras | reverse complement strand
GAATCTTGGAGTTTATCTACACCCTTTCCCAATGCTTCTTTTATTTTAGTTTTGCCCCCTTCTTGTTAATGTGGATAACTGAAATGAACTAATGGTTGTCCTGGGAGCAGGTGTAGTACCTATCAGTCTGGAGATTTGACTAAGTCAGATAAAGCAGTGGATGGAATTTTTGGGTTTGGCCCTGGTACTTTATCCGTTATTTCACAGTTATCATCGCAAGGCATAACCCCCAAGGTATTTTCTCATTGTTTAAAAGGAGAGGGTAATGGAGGAGGCATACTAGTTCTTGGTGAGATTTTGGAGCCAAGTCTTGTTTATAGTCCACTTGTCCCGTCACAGTAAGCCCTCTCTTGTGCTCTTAATCATTTATTTTATTTCCCAAGCTGGTGGGAGTTTTTTTTGGCAGATCACATCTTATAGATATGGAGGAAATGTATAAGTTGCATGCATTGGTCCGAGAAATTCATGAAAAGTAGCCATTTTCATTACTGTCAAACATTAATGGTTGAACACTTGTTAAATAATTATAAACTAATTAGGAATATAGTTTTATATTACACTACACGGGTGACGAGATGAAGGATTGATGTTGCCATTTGATCTCATGAGAATTTATTAAACATGGGTTGAATGTTTAGCATGTTGAAAATATGTTATTCTTTAGTGTCAATTAAGAACTCATGTTTCTCTGTATTCAGATTTCAGATAAATGTGCTTATTTTATTTTAATTATATTTTTATGAAGGGTTTTGCCAGCCCTTTTTTCTTAAACCAAACTTTAGCGTCTCTTTTGCTATCTCTATATGGGAAGATGCTAAATGGCACACCTGGTCAAAAGGTTGCGAAACAACTAAATAGGGAATACCATTTTTAAAATGTATGATTCTTTAATTGGTTGTAGTTTCGAATAATAAATTTCTTATGTTAAAATTTAAAGGTGCAAACAGTGTATTATTTTAATCTGTTGATCGGAATTTCTTAAAATGAATATAGATGACGATGTAGCTGTCAAAAACTTAGGTTCATAAAATGCTTGTTGCTGCTTTTGTTGTTTAATAACATGTGGTTTTATATAATATATTGCAGTGATTGACAACTTCCTTAACCAAATTTCAGGCCTCATTACAACTTAAATCTTCAGAGCATTGGTGTTAATGGACGAATTCTCCCAATTAACCCAGCAGTTTTTGCAACATCTAACAACCGAGGAACTATTGTTGATACGGGTACAACCTTGGCATACCTTGTTCAAGAAGCATATGATCCTTTGGTCAATGCTGTAAGTTATTAGGTTCTTCAGTTATAATTTTGAAGCATTATGCTTAAGTGTTCACATTGTTTCATGACGTCATCACCATCCTCTTAATAAAACTCTGTCAACAGATAAATATACACTTACATTCCCATGTGTTATAACCAGTTACACCACAGAATGAGTAAATAGAGAGGGGTTTATATCCCTCGCCTTCTGTTCTATTGTGTTTTATACACTCCTATTTGAGGCGTTCCTTGTTTAAAAATTGATAGCAGTTCCATAATCCATAATGAGGATTTTGTTAATTGTTGCTCCCTCCAGTTCTAAATGTAGAAGTTAAATAACTAATTCACATATATTAAGAAGATTAGCTAAACTAATTATTTGTAATAAACGTGCGTTGATTTCTCTAAAATACTTTCTTTAATCATTATCTCCATTGAGAAATGCCGCTTTTAATATATGCAATTAATAGGGTTAGCTTAAGAAATAAATTATAAGTTTGGGAAATAAAATGGCTTGGGGTCTTACATTTAGGACCTTAGTAAACTCCTCAACTAGCTCTCATGTTTAGAATCGAAATGACTAGTAAGTAACAATGAGGCCTAAGAAAGTAGTTCTCATTGTGGCACACTTACGTTCGCAGTCTCGCCCTTTTTTCCATCTGATATATCCTGAGATCACAGATTCATTCATTTTGTGACTAGAATCAGGCCTTTTGCCCACAAGTAAGATGCAGATAAATTTCCCATACCTTTGATATGAATTAAATCAAATTATTTTTCATTTAAAAAAACTATGTTTTAATGTGCACCTGCATGGGGTTAGATACTTCAAAATTGAAATTCCATATCAAAGTCTACTTTCTTTATTATTATTAGTATCGTTCAAATAGGAGTGTGGACGGGTAGCAAAGAAGTCCCTTCCCCTTTAGCTCTGGCTAAGGTTTAGTCCTTATTCATCTTGTGTTACAAGCATATGAATTGATCTTACCTACACTGCCTACTGATGTTGTGTTTCTTGGTGAATATGCACTCATGCAGATAACCACAATTGTCTCACAGTCTGCAACTCCCATCATTTCAAAAGGAATGCAGTGTTATTTGGTGTCAATCAGGTTATTTGTGACCTGTTTCCCATAAAGATCTAGATGCTGTTTTCTCTCATAAAAGTAAAGCATGCATTTAAAGGATTTTTTTCTCTTGAATTTCATTGAAATTTTGCTTGCTATTTATTCAGTGTAGGTGATATATTTCCTTCAGTCAGTTTGATCTTTGCTGGTGGAGCTTCCATGGTTTTAGAACCAGAACAGTACCTTCTGAGTTCTGGTTTCATTGTAAGTGTCTTGGTTTCTCTGTTTGATCATATCTTGCATCTGTCCTTATGGAAAAGACGTTCTTCTCAGTTCTGATCCCTTGGTTATACCCTGATGTACCATTTAATTTTAACAGGATGGTATTCCAGAACGGTGCATCGGTTTCCAGAAAGTGCAGGAGGGAGTTTCAATTTTAGGAGGTTGGACTTGGAACTTGAACAAGATTGTTTAAACAGAATAAAGTCCTCAAAGACTGGAAAAAAATGAGTGCTTCCCCTTAAAAAAGGCGATTACTTGGAAGGCATATGATAATAAAAGTTGGTTTATTTTGTCATTTTGTGTTTGAAAAACCATGGGTGCTAATCATAAAATTGCCTTTCCATGTTCATTTCCCCTCCTTATGCATTTGTTGTATTGAATCTGCAAGCTACGCTCCTTCATCTTTAAGTATTGATTTTATCAACTTAATTGTTTTTAAATTTGCAGATCTGGTCCTAAAAGATAAGATATTTGTCTACGACTTAGCTCATCAACGAATTGGATGGGCTAACTATGACTGTAAGTTCACAACAGGACTCTTGCTTGTCTGTAAGGAATATATATGATCCCTTAGTAAGAGCCGTAGCGTAATTTGAAATTGCTGCCCAGGTTCTCTATCTGTGAATGTCTCTGTGACCACAGCCAAGGATGAGTATGTTAGTGCGGGACAGCTGAGTGTGAACAGTTCAGAGTCAGACATTCTCGCCAAGTTGCTTCCCTTAAGCATTGCAGCTTTCTTTATGCACATAGCAGTTTTCTGGGAGTCCCAATTTTTGTGATTCAAATACGAGATTCAAAATTTCTATTTCTTTTTTTTTTCCCTCCCCTAGCCGACTGCAAAACTTGGGTTGCTGATGTTTTTATTTATTATCAGTGATCCCATCTTATGATGTGGCCTGGAAATTTAGCTCTTTCGGTTCTGTATTTATTCTGCTTAGCATGCTTGCAAATGGGGCATCTTGTATCCATCCATCTTACCAAAAATTAGGAACTCGCTGTAAAGGGACTCTGTTGAGAACTGCCAGAATTGTATATTATCTCTTGCGGATGTAGCTGTACTATCATACCAAGTGTGCATAGAACAGTCTGATTCTAATTTGTTACGGCTGATTTTGATCCTTATTTGTGTGTTTGGGAATCTGTTGGGAGAAAAGAGTTTACAGATTTCGAGAAGAATTTACGAATTTTGAGATGGCTTTTACAACTTTTAAGATGATTTTGTCTTGACTTGTGTGTATCGTTGGAAATAAGGAATTCCCAAATAAGCAAATAATTGTTGGTTTAACGGGTAAAACTACCTTTGGCTTTTAGTTTAGCATCTTATATTTTGTAGGTGTAAAACTAGTCATAAATATTCAAAATGTTATGATCTCAACAGTATCATGTATCAAACAATGTGCTTGTTTGGCAACAAGGTGCTTATACCCATAAGCACGTTCAACAGTGTTTTTCCGCAAAACAAGACAATCTCCTCCATATATTTGCCTCGGTTTGTGTGAATAAGCACATAAGTACTTCTTCACCGCTTTGTTAGATTTTTACATGTTTTACTTTTTTTTTTTACATTCACATCGAGTACTTAGAAGGAGTAATGCTAGAAAATTTTAAATATAATACTTAAATTTCACCTATTTAAGTAAATAATGATATAATTCCATAACACAAAACAATAGGAAAAAAACCCCAACGCATCTGATTTTTTCAAAGAATGTAACTGCAGGAATTTTAACTTTGAACGTCTCAATCTGAAAAATAACTAACAAAGAACTAAACTGTATTAAAAATATAAATGAGACAGACAGAAAGCAGAACTTCGTGCAAATCCTGGTACATGGATTATGATCTGTGGATGCATGAATTTGTTTGACTTTTTATTTGGCCTATAAGGGTATATTTTTGGAATAGGTAATTATGACCTTTTTTTTAAATGATTTATTATCACTGTTATTTAAAAAATGATGACCACATTCTTTTTCTTTTTTTTGATGACAAAAGAACGACTACATAGTAGCATCTTGGCGCAAGGCCTCAACAATGAAATCAGGGGGCTGACTCAGGAAGACAATACCCTCCGCCATTGTTAGAGCTTTTTTGGCCATAACATCAGCAACTTCATTCGCACTGCGGCAACACCAGCTTATAGTTGCTTCCCATTCTTTCTCTAGCCACTGTCGGATTTCTGTAAGTAGTGCCACCTCTTGATGCGTGTCCATCCACCCTCTGTTCAGAAGATCCACTGCCTCTCTGCAATCAGTTTCGACAATAATTCTCCTCCACTGTAAGTCCCAAGCCCGTTTAAGGCCCCAAAGCACAGCCCATAACTCCGCATGTAGACTTGTCCCTTTAGCCATTCTGAACATGAAGCCATCAAGCATTGTACCATCGTGATCCCGGGCCACTCCTGCACAAGCAGATTCGTTAGACTTCTGATAAGTTGCACCGTCGACGTTGATTTTGATGCTCCCAACATAAGGAGGCTGCCATAATCCTGTTTTATGTTCTGTATTGCCAGCTCCATCTGCCTCTAGCTTTGAGACGGACAAGATTGCTCTTGAATGAGCTAAGATCTGCATGAAACCTACGGCACTGTTCTGAAAAATGTGGGCATTCCTGTTTAGCCATATATGGCGGCACAAAACAGCAAACCAAGAACGCCAAGAAAAGCCCATGACCAAAGTCCCGATGCTCAGGTTCCATTGCATCCATTGGGCTACGTCATTAAAAGTTGAGAATTGCTGATGAAATTGTTGGGGGAGAATATACTCCCAACATTTAGAGGCAATGGTGCAGTCGCGAAGTGCATGAAGCACGTCCTCTTTTGTGCAATCACACAGGGTGCACTTGCTACTCTCGTACATTCCCCTACGGAAACGATCATGGTTTGTTAGAAGCCTATCTCTTCCACTCAGCCATAGAAAATGTTTATAGCATTGTGGGACTGGGAGCTTCCAAATCTTCCGCCACAAAACCTTTCTCCATGCGCCTTGCTGCCTACACTGAGCCATGTATGCAGACCTGATGGAAAAATTCCCATCCGTGGACTTCCACCATATGGGGCGATCCTCTCTTCCATTCCAATTACTCGGCCTTATTCGCCGGATTGCATGAATGATTGTACCAGGGAGAAAAGAGGTGAACTTGTCCCACAGCCAGTCTCCATTCGAGGAAACGAACTCTGTCACACATAGAGGCTTCACACGTTCATCCAGCTCTCTAATTACGTAGGAGCTCAACTTGTCATGATAGGGAAGCCAACGATCTTCCCAAAAGCGTATACGACATCCATCTCCAAGTTGCCAACCAACGCCGTTAATAGTTTGCTCCCATGATTTCCTAATCCCTTTCCATGCTTGTGACTCAGACTTCGGTTTCTTCACCTGTGGAATGATATCCTCCCCACAATTGTATTTCTCCCGAATAAATCTCACCCATAGCGCGTCTCGACGTGAAATCAAGTTCCAGCCGAGCTGAGTAACGCCAGCCTGTAACCCAAGTGGGGGCATCAAGACAGTGGAACACGGCTCTGACTCAGTTGGGCTGGGCCTGGAGTTGCACCTTGTTGGCTTGCCCGCTCCAAGTGGTGAGTTGGGCTACGGTACTTGAGCTAAAGCTTAGGTGTCGTGGCTCCTAGACGAGAGGGAACTGCGTGAGGCTGGTTTCACAGATGACCACATTCTATGGTCATTGTTAGTGTGAAATAGAAGGAAAAACCCATGATATAGGATCACTGTCATTGGCTTGAGAAGTTGGGAGGGCAAATTACATTTGACCATGCAGTTTTAATTTGAATGGTCGATATTTAAATTTTTTAAAAATCTATACATTTTAAAAACATTATTCCTTTTGATGTAAAAAAATAAAAATAATTCTCAACTACTATTCCTTTAAAAAAATATTTTTTATTTAATGAATTATCATTTTAAAAGAAAATCAAGTTTTTACCATCCAATCCATTTTTGAAAGATTGAGATCTTATCAGCCAAATATTGGCTGGCAAAACTTTTTAGGAGCCCAAAAGCACGTTTAATAGTGTTTTTCTGTAAAATGATATAATCTCCTTCACATATTTACCTGGACTTGCGTAAAAGTACTTCTGTACCGCTTTTTCAAACGACCCGTTAAATGCTTTTCACCAGGTAAGTTGGTTTACATGGGGAGAATTTCCTCAAGTCAGAGCCAAAAGGGTAATTCCACTGTTCCTAAGCCCGAAACAAATCCGTGTTTGCAACGCTCTTGACGCGCGCGTGACCAGAAGTTTACACTCTCTCAGGCCCTTTTGCTTAACAGTCCAACTAACCTCCTGCGTCCATGCAAAAATCGTCGCACCAGCTTCTCCCCTCTGCATTTTTCTCTTCTCGCTCTCACTCGCTCAAATCACACTCTCATTCGTTTTCTCTCACTAGCCCAATCAAAATTCCCTCTCACTTTTCATTTCTTGCCTTCTTTTTTTCTCGCCATTTCTCTCACATTCATTCTCTCTCCCCCCCTGACAAAAAATTCGTTATTGCAAGAATTCGACACAGCCAAATCTTTTAGTGTTCTTTATCTGCGCATAAATATAGACTGCTATCAAGTTTTGGAAAGAAACGCTGCTGGATTGATTTGGAAGAAATCCTTGTTTTCTTTCTTTTCTCCTTTTTTAGCTGCGAGGCGATCGTTAGGTGTTTCAAGTGATCGATGGAGAATACAACGTCGTTTGCCGCCTCCGCTGCTTCGCTTTACGTCGGTGACCTCCACCCTGACATCACTGATAGTACATTGGTTGAAATATTCTCCGAGTTCAAGAGCCTTACTTCTGTTCGGGTCTGTAGGGACTCCTCTACCGGCAGGTCGCTCTGTTACGGCTTCGCCAACTTCGGCTCTCCTGAAGATGGTAATGAGTTCTCTTTTGATTTAAGGTTACCTGTTCAATGAAGTTATTGGGTTTTTTTCAATCAAGTTACTGGTTTTCTGTGCGGCATTGTTTTTTGCATGGTGCATTTGCTGTCCTCGCAGCTGATAATAATATAATATTAATGTATTACAAAGAAATCAAATCAAAAGATCTGGGGACCACTAATCTCTGATATCTTGGTCCCTTAATTTAAATATTTAATGGAGGTCCCTGAATTTGGCTGAAACTCAAAATTTAACAAGACTCTGGTGGTTTTGTTTTCTTTACCATGTTTTGGCTTGTTAGAGAGCTGTCAGCCATGAACACAAGGTCTTCGCTTCGCCTCTGTGTGTGCGTGTCTAGCGTTCTCTCTGATTTAGGTAGATTTTAGAAAAGAAATATCATTTAACCATTGTATTGAGCTGGTTTAACTGGGAAGCTTTTGTTGATTCTTTTAACTGTTGCGCTAAAGAATGCCCATGTCCCATGATAGTTGCGCAAACTTCACGGATTAAGTTATATGACATTTCTATATAAATTATAGATTGTGATATTTTGATCGCTTGGTGAAAGTAAAAATACTGAAGATATGTACTTTATTCTGTTCCTTTTGGATTCGAGTAGCAATTCGGGCTATTGAGGTGAAGAATCATTCTATAGTGAATGGAAAAGCAATAAGGATCATGCGGTCAAATCGTAATATTGATGCAACTAAAAGTGGCATAGGAAATGTGTTTGTTAAGGTATGTATTTGCAACTTTTAAATGAGATAATTAATATCGTTGTTTTGTGACCTATTTTTCTTAAGTTGACTCTTATGAGAGTGTTTCTGATACTATGGTAGAACTTGCATGAATCATTCGATAATGTGGGGTTACAAGAATTGTTTCAAAAGTTCGGTATTATTTTGTCCTGCAAAGTTGTCATGTCTGACGATGGAAAAAGCAAGGGATATGGCTATGTTCAATTTCAATCAGAGGAATCTGCAAATTCTGCCATCGAGAAGCTAAATGGTTCTGCTGTTAAAGACAAGCAAATGTAAGTGAACTCTGTTTTGTTTATTCGTATGTTGAAGCATTTTTTTTTACCATGGTTGTGCAATGAAGAGAATGTTTTTTTTTTTGGTGTTTTCACTTAGCTGCGGTATTCAATATCTGTATAAGATTACCTCCCGAGATTAAGCTCAATGTGTTTTCTATTGTCCCAGCTATGTTGGAAAGTTTGTCAAGAAAAGTAACCGCATTTTGCCAAATCTTGATGCGAAATATACAAATTTGTATTTCAAGAATTTGGACCCCAAAATTACTGAAGAGATTCTACAGGAAAAGTTCTCGTCTTTTGGAAAAATTGTTAGCTTAGCTATTGCGAAGGATGGCAATGGCATTTCAAAGGGTTTTGGCTTCGTGAACTATGATAACCCAGAAAATGCTAGACGGGCAATGGAAGGAATGAATGGATCACAACTTGGTAGTATGTTTATCCCTTTATCTACCAAGAATTTCGATTAGCAAAAACTTTCTGTTTGGTGCTAATCTCCAATATCATATGGTTTTGGTTTGCGATAAGCAGATTCAAAGATTCTATACGTAGCCAGGGCACAAAAGAAGGCCGAGCGTGAGCTTATTTTGCACCATCAGTTTGAGGAAAAACGCAAGGAACAAATCTTAAAATACAAGGTATGCCATTCCCCCTTTTATAACTACTTATCCTGCCGTTTCCTTTTTCTGATGGCTCATTGTATCTTTATTAAACGTCCAGGTATCAAATGTTTATGTGAAGAACATTGATGATGATGTAAGTGATGAAGAACTACGGAATCTTTTTCGTGCATGTGGCTCAATAACATCTGCAGTAGTTATGCGAGATGGCAGAGGTATCAGCAAGGGGTTTGGTTTTGTCTGCTTCTCCACCCCTGAGGAGGCTAATAAAGCTGTGAATACGCTTCATGGTAAGTTTTTTATAAGTTTATATGAATGGATTTTAACAGGGTGAATTATGTCTTCAGAATAACAATTTCATAGATCTGCTGTTCATAAAGTTTACGAGTTATACTCTATGTTCCGCCTTTTAACATTTTGTCATCATCTGAGGTACTGTTTAGTGCATGCATATGCAATGGCTATTTGTTTATGGTACCGTATATACAGCTGGGCAATCTCTACAAGAATAAAATTCTTCTTCAAATCCACATAGGTTGGTTTTTGAAGTTATTGTGCAAGAAGTCTGGCGCCATATTATCAACTGAGTAGACCGTTAATTAAACATTCGGTATTAATTGCATGGTAGGAAACAAAAAGTGTTCAGTCATTGTCCGCTTAAGTTTTTTGGTGCGTGCCATAGTCAATCCTTTAACTTAGTACGACGAAAAAAGTTGTCAATATATTTTATCATAGTCATATTGCTTTGATATGTTGATGCATAGCTAGAAATTCTGATTATGCAAATTTGCATCTATGCCTTGATGAAACTCGAAATATCTCATGCAAGTTATTCCCGTTTCCATTTACGATCTGTGTTGACTGTGCCTTTACTGCGTTTAGTTACCTTAAGTTGATGTGTGTGTGTGTGTGTGTGTCACAGGATACATGTTTCATCGCAAACCATTATATGTTGCTATTGCTCAAAGGAAGAAGGATAGGCAAGCACAATTGCAGATTCAGCATGCACATCGAATATCAGGACTGTCAGGACGTTCAATTGCTGTTATTCCTGGTGGATATTCTCCTTATTATTATGCAGCTCCTGGGGCCGTTTCACAGGTTCCTTCTCGACCTGGGCCAATGTATCAGCCTTTGGGGTTGGCACAAGGATGGAGGCCTAACAGCTTTGCACGTCCTTCCAGGCCATTTCAACAGCCACTAGTTCCTATGGTGAGAAAATCTTTTCTTACAAGCTCCGTGTCTAAGAAAAGAAAAGGCTCAATGTCACCCATTTTCATGATTTTTAATTCTATCTGTTTTCATTGCGTACAGCGCTCAAACTGGAAATGCATTTATTTTGCATGGGATAAATTATTACAGTTTTTTTGTGTGTGAAGAAATCATCTTTTGGTAGCACTTCAGTTAAAGCATAAACACTTTGTTCCTTCTTTCATTCACAGGTTTCCAGTTCTACAAGGCAAAATAGGCAAAGCAGAGGAAGGATGAATGGGCAAACAATTTCACGAGGAAATGTTCTCTCTGGTTCACATATGCCACAATTGCGTCACCCTTTCCAGTCAGTGAACTCCTCAAAAGAATCAAGTACACAGCAGGTTTGGTTCTGTTCGCGCAAAAAGTATCCTGACTTTCTATTTTCTTAATCTTGATACTTCTGACTTGTATTGTTTATTGATGATTAGAATGTTTTCTTCAAGGTCTTACATTCACTTCAGAAAGCATGAAATCGCAATTAGTTTGATACCTAACATTTCGTGCTTTGCAGCGAGCTGGACCGACGAAGTATGTGCCCGGTGGGCGCCAGCCTGAAATGGAGAAAGTATCTGGAGTCTCCTCTGTTGTTAGCTCTTCAGGAGTAGGATCATCAGGATCAGAAATGCTGCATAGCATGCTTGCTGCTGCTACTCTAGAGCAGCAGAAACAGATACTGGGAGAGCAACTGTACCCTCTAGTCCATAAACTCAAGGTGAAACTGATGCACCACTTTTCGCTTTTCGGGTTAAGGTTGTAAGTTGACTAGAACAATTTGTGTATTTTGCATCTTTGACAGCCTGGTCTAGCAGCGAAGATTACAGGGATGCTTTTGAATATGGACAATGGAGAATTGCTGCTTCTCCTGGAGTCTCCAGAGTCTCTTACTGCCAAGGTGGAAGAAGCCGTGCAGGTGCTCAAGAACTCCAAGACAAAAGTTTCTGGCCAGGATGTACTTCATCCAAATTTCCTTTCAGGCGAAGTTGCCGTCAACTGAATACTTCATCCGGGAGATAGTTCTCAGTTTGTGAAGTGCATGCTGTGGAGCTGGAAATTTCATACGTTTTGACTTTGGACTATGAACCTTGCAGTATCTCTTCTGCATTTTATTGCCCTTTTGGGCCAGACAATTTTATTCTTAAATCTCGCTTAGGTTGACTTTTATCATTTAGTATTTGTAGCGATGGAATGATTCAGAGATGAATTTGTCATATTCTAGTTGATTAGATTTAGATAGTTAGAACTCCTTTATTTTCTCAAACCAATCGCTGTTTTGATTTTGGGGGGAGAATCTTTATCAATCTACTCTTCTACACATTTATCGCCTCCCCATGCTATAATGAAATGGAGAATTGCTAGTAGTAAGGATTCATAAAATCATCTAGCATTTGATTAGATTCCTTATGTTGAATTTCCATTATATATACCTTTAATCTTCATTACCTCAGCTAGTCATACTTTTTTTTATGTAGTATTTTCATTAAAGATTAACAAAGAAAAACCCTCACCACCTCTGACTGTTCGAGAGGGGGAGAGGGAAAATTATGATCAATCTGAAATCTTATTAACTCCATGCAATGATACTGGATAACTTACATTTGGCAATGTTTTTTAATTATCCAAATAGGCTAACCAGACGCTTGAAATAGTTCTTTGTATCAAAATTCCTAGCAATTAATCCGGATGCAATGCATGAAATCAAACCAGTCCCAAGTAATCATGCTTGGATGCTATGCCTTCTCCCATGCTTCGGCGACATTAATATTTGCATTAATGAACATTAAACCTTGACCTTCTATCTTTTTTTGGCCAACATACTCCTTGTCCTTTATCTTCTATTATCAATGCATGTAACCGGTTAATTAGTAAACTACAGATTTACAGTTTCATCAGCAAAACGATTCCCAAATAGCTACATTCATCAGTAAAACCCACAGAGATACTCGAAAACACTATTAAAATTAAAAAAAAATTAAGTGAAGACAATGTTTCATAATATGTAAACACATTGTTAATGATAATATGCTTGAACAAAAGTAGTGCGTAGTTTATATGGATAATATGATATTGAGTATTGTTTTTGAATTGGAAGTTGACGTCTCTGCTGAGGAAATATGGGAAGAAAAAAAACCCTCGAAATTAGAACAGTGTTGCTAATGCTGCAACAACCAAGTGGAGTATCACATTTAGTTTGCTGGCTGGTGGTTAGTTTGGGTCACGCACTAGAGCAAGAGCTTCTAGCCGGAACCGGAAGTTCCTCTGTTCCATATGAAACAAAAGGCCTGCCTTTCTCTTCTGCCTTCAACTTGGCCTTTTCGCTGCCTTCCACCCACCTCTTGAGCCTCTTGATCAATCTCCTTCTCTTGGAGCAACCACCACCACCACCACCTGCTCCATCGCTATGGGCAGTACCATTGCCAGGAGGAGATTCTTCTAATTCTTGCTCCGACTCATATTGAATTACTCCGCCGCTTACTTCAAATTCCACTTCGACGTGGTCTCCCTCCTGTCTCCGCTCTTGATGTCGTTGCCCACGCGCCCTAATCAGCTCGTGCTTCAGGCATGCATTACTCCACCGCAAGTAAATCAGCTCTCTCACTTCACCTGCTCTTTCCTTCTTCTGCTGCTCCAATTCCTTCAGAAGCTGCTTGTACTCTTCCTCATATGGATTTTCTGCATTAATCTGCCAATGGCGATCACTTTCAAGGACCTGACAAACAACATAATCCAGTTTGTCATGCAAATACTTGCCATTTCTATGTCTTAAGTTTTTATATATTTATTGATCCGGTTGCTTACCTTAGACGCAGAAGATTCTTCTGCTGCTTCAAGCTTCATTAGAAGTTCATTCTTCTCGTCCTGCAATTCATACAAAACTCTATGCATCTCATTTATTTCATTCTCCGATTTATCGATAACGTTGATTTTTTTCCGCAAGGCATCGCGGCTTCTGACAATTTCTGTTTCTTGGGCCTTGATAATCAAAGTTTGCTTGTGAATGAGGCGAGATTGCGCTTCTGATTTTCTCACTAGCTTGTTAACCTTCCTCCGAAGCAATCTATTATTTGATTTCCATTGCTCAAGCTGTTCAATGATGTTCAGATATTGGACAGCGAATGTCTCCAGCCTCTTGTTCTCTGCCTCCATTGACGAAATCTCCCTATCATAGAAATCAACGCGAGCACTCTCCAAGGACAGCAAATTTCTGATTTCCATAAGCAGAGACTCTTGCTCTTTCAAATCACAAAAATGGTCAAACTGCAACCGTAACACCAACTCTCTCAATTGAAGATCTTCAACCCGGCTTCGTAGGCCATTAATCTCTTGTTCAAAACACGGGTTGTCATGAAGAACCGAGGTTCCTGGAAGGACTCTGGTATCTTTAGGTGTAGGCACGTCATCTTCCATTGAAGCAAGGCTATGATAACTTTCTTCACGGATAATCCCTCGATGAATATCAGTTTCTGAGGAGTTTACTCTAGTTCCTGATGAAGAAAAGACCTTAGACAGGCTTTTCTTAGACAGGATCCAGGCATAGATGAATCCAGCGAAAGATGCAGCCAAAGGAACACCTGCTTTGAGGATCACTGGCTTTAACATCTCTGTCCTAGATGATGTGCTTTCCATTAAGACGATTGAGATGTTTCAGCAATTGGTAAATGTGTTTCCTGATGAAAGCCAAACTGAGAGTGCTCAGAAAATTCTGAATTCGATCCTTGCTGTTTTATCAAAATGGTTTCAATGTTTTATAATTTGGTGCCTATGCGTTCTTGCTTGTCCTTTCTTTAGAGGAACAATGATATGTAGCTTTATGACTACTCCACCATCATCTCCCTTTCTTCAAGCTCTTTGGAATCGTATTCCTTTCCAGACTACTCAATGCGTCTTTGCCTTTTTAAATTAACGTTTCCCATGTTGGGCTTCTTTTCTTTGACGTTATGTTCAAACAATTGTATAAGTGAATCCCCTCTGCATCATAAAGGACATGAGTCTCACATAGATCACTTCCATTGAGGCCTTGAGGGATATTAGCATAATTATAAATTCATAATTGAAAAATGAAGTCTGAACTTTTGAACATAATCCTCTTTTACCTTTTCTTTAATACACACTGCAGATGCAGAGAAGATGCCCCCACTACGGCCTATTGTTAAATATCTAAAATAACTACATGTATACTCTAGCAAGGTATACGAGCTGTACTAAACATTTTCAGATGTTTAACTTTTTTTTTTTTTGCCCATCCTCTAATTGTCCTTATGAAAATTCACAGGAATTCTAGTTTTGAAGCAATTCCACAAAATTTCTGGGTATTTAGCTGCTGCAGAAATTGCATAGTTTCTCTAATTCCTTCAAAGACCATCTTTGCATTATTCCAAGCATAAAAAATCTTCTATTTCTTTTCAATTTTCATTTACCCTATTGCTTGGTTTAACAAGACTTGTAATTTTAATTTCAAAACTGAAGCATGAATGTTCATTTTGATCATATATTTCGCAAAAGCAACCTGTAAATTCGGTTTCCGATTAGATACACAAAAGCTGTTTCCTTGTTTCTCTTGTATTATAATTAAAATATGAATATCGGAGGCTTCTTTTTATGGACCCCACCAGTTGAAGATGCCCACTTCGGTGCCTTGTGCACTGAGCCACTTACAATGAAGCATAGACTTTCCCCTTAAAAGACTCTAGAGAAAGTGTTTGTGCTTCAACTAAATAGTTGTCTTCACATGATCCAATACCGTTATCTAACACAAAATGATGACAATTTTGGTTGTAGAGACTGAATGAGAAGACAAAATCATTAATCTCGGAGGGTGTTGAACTTGCTGCTTGACACGTACATAGGCAGAGTTTTCAAAATCATTGCTTTTCCGGATATCTATTATTTCACTTTGACCTTTCTTGGTTACTTTTGCTGCTCTTCCACTACTTCAATTACCCTATCTTCCATTGTCATCTTCATTTAAGCCTCAATTCTCTTCCTTCTTCATTCAGTTAAGTTTCTCATGGGTGTTTCAGGTTCCCTCGTTGTTTCATTACTTGCTGTTCTGGGTTTCTCACTCGTCCATGGGGATCCTCTGGTTCCTGCGCTGATGATATTCGGAGATTCTGTGGTTAACGTGGGAAATAATAATCACCTCTTAAGACTGGTGAAGGCAAATTTTCCTCCTTATGGAAGAGACTTTGTCACTCACAGACCAACCGGAAGGTTCTGCAATGGAAATCTTGCTATAGATTTCATGGTAAGTATGCGGTAGCATTTATAAACACGTCCCCTCTTCCCCTTAACCTTTTCTTTGTAAAGCTTTGCATCATTCTTTCTCCCTTTTTCAGCCGAATACCTCGGGTTTACTTCATACCAACCTGCTTATCTCAGCAAAGAGGCTAGAGGGACGAATCTTTTGATAGGAGCCAACTTTGCCTCCGGTGCTTCTGGTTACCACGAAGGGACAGCAGATTTATATGTAAATAAGATTTCTTAAAAGCATATATTTCCTGTCCAAATAAACATTACCAACCTCCTCTCCTTTTTGTGGTTTTGCAGGGGAGAATCTCGTTGACACGGCAGTTGAAACACTATAAGGAGTATCAGAGAAAAGCTGTGAATATGGTAGGAAATGCTAGGGCCAATGAGATTTTCTCAGGTGCGATCCACCTTATTAGTGCTGGAACCAGTGATTTTATCCAAAATTACTACATTAATGCCTTTCTGAATCGAGTCTATTCACCTGATCAATTCTCAGACATTCTCATGTCATCCTGCACCAATTTCATTCAGGTTTGTTTGGACTTGGGTGGGGACACTTAACATCATCATATCGTCATTTTAATTTTACTATTGGATCTCATTCTAGATTAATGGCTTAATTTGGGGCCAGTTAATTTATATCTTAATCATATTAGCATGTAATCGTAATTGAAAAGAAGTGTTTTGTTTCAGGCAAAAAAAAACAAAAGAAAAGAAGTGTTTTGTGATATTAAGTACTGTAGTTAGGTCAAGTATGTTCATATAGCCAATCAGAGTGTACCGCATGCATTGAAGTTAAGCGGTGAATTTTTAATACACGTGGCACACTATGATTGGCTACATGACATACTTGACTTGAGTAACTTAAGTATATTCCTTTTACCAAAAAAATATTTAAAAAATAACACTCCATGTGTTTTGAGTTAAATTTTTTTAAGTTTATACCAAAGAATATTTATATAGAGATTCTGAATTTTAAAATCATTTTTAAAAATAAATTTAAATTTATAAAATTTTTGGAAGATTAATCTGGATGTCTAGTTTTCTTTTAATGTGGAATCAGGTCGCTAGGGTTTCTTTTTTCTTTTTAGTGGTTCTTTGAACTTTCAATCATTAGATATATTGGTCCCTGACAGTTTAAAATAATAAATTTGCTGGATGTCTAAAATTTGCTGCCCCTCTCTCCTTTCCACTCATTTCTCAACATCTTCTTCGGCCACAATATTCATACTCTTCTGGTAAATGGCTTTTCATTCTTCCAATCTCAGGAAAACAAGAACCTTGAGCATAGATAAAAATGGGAAGAAATAAAAAGCTTAGGTTAAAGATTAATTGATTGCCAACGTCAACGGCAGCTTGTGGTTCCTCAAGTACTGCAAGGTGTTATAGTTCTGTCGCTTTTGTGACTCATAGCAGCTTCACAGTGTCGGTGTTGTTGAGCACTTGGTTTGAGGGGCAACGATTGTGGTATTCCCTGGCGGATACTCTCTGCTGTTAGTATCGGATGCCCGAGGTTGAAAGCTCCTGATGCTGATTCCGTGATGTGATCAACAGAATTTTTGATGGAATTAGTTGACGACTGAATGGTGAAGATATAGGTAGAGAAGGATTTAAGTTTAGGTTTGAGGAAGGGAGAACAAAGTAGGAAAAGTTTATAAATTTTCACACAATTTATTTCCATACAAAAAATTTTCACACAATTTAATTATGAGGTCTCTTTTGGTAGCATCGTAACAAAAAGAAAACTTAAGGGTGATCCAATTTACTTGATTGACCCAAGCTGCCTCTTTTGGGCGGTAGATTCAACCTTCTTGAATTCGACCTTTAAGTACAAGTCATGGACGCATGTAATTTCTATCAGGTATGAGAGTCGTAATCTTATCAATTCTTATCTGGTATTAGAGCTATGTTGCTATCTGGCATCAGAACCATGATCATATAGCCTAATATTCATTAAAATGATTTTAAAATTTTAATTTTTTTAAAGGAGTAAAGCATCATGATCCATGTAAACAAATCAATTTATAGATTTTCTGAATTTAACTTATTAAAATAACAAGTAATTTGTAAATTATGGATAATTCTAAGATAACAAATCTAGATATATAAAGAATCACCGGCTCACAAGTTCATCTGTATAAAAATGTCTTTCAATATGAACATGCAACAGGATCTCTATGGACTGGGAGCAAGAAGGATAGGAGTGACAACGTTGCCTCAAATTGGATGTTTGCCTGCGGCCATTACTTTATTTGGCAAGGGAAGCAACCAGTGCGTAGCCAGACTGAAACGCGATGCCATTTCATTTAATAATAAACTTAGGAGCACGTCCGAGAGTTTGAAGAGTAGACTCACTCGTCTGAAACTTGTAGTATTTGATATCTACCAGCCTCTGTTGGATTTGATTACCAGCCCCAGTGACAACGGTATGTACCTGGAAATGTGTCCCTAAAGCTTATCTACATAATGCTCATTAACACGCAGATTATCCTCAAATTCTATAAAATATAGGTAACATTGTAAACATAAGAATATTTACCAATCTAAATGGGTGCATCAGCACTCGATCAAAATTACAAATTATAAAGCTATCTCACCCAAAAGCACATTACGCTTAACTGGGAGTTCAAATAATCTCGTTTGAACCCAAATAGGCGATTTTGAAACCTATTTATGTTGTTTGTGTGATTTTATAAAATCTTGATCTTCATTGCCCATTTTCCTGAAGCAAATTAAGAGAGTTCAAATCCGGCATTTGAACTGATTGCATATAGAAGCTTTGTTCTCAACGTACTTGCACGTTTGTAGGTTGGAAGCTGTAATGATTGAAAAAATAAATAAACACTTCAACATTCTGACAACTCATAAGAGATGCTTTAAATAGCAAATGCCTTTATCCCGAATAAAATGGCTCCAATGACCATAAACACACAGCTAATTATGGACTCGCATAATAAGTAATACCTTAAGAGTATTGTAGCAGGTTGAAGCTGAAGGAAGCCGCTCAACATCTTGTCCTCCAAATGTCGCCCAAAGAGGGGCATCACTAGCAACCTGTGTAAAATAGTATCAAATTTTCTTGTTTTTTCGTCAGAAATTATTTTAACTCTATTACTGGGTCACAATAATATCTCAAATAGGAGAACGCAAGGGCAGGGGAGGGGTGAGATTAAGTTCAATTTGAAGAGGAGCATCGAGTCAGTTTTTTTTGGGGGGGGCTCAAATTAAGTTCTCATTATTAATACCATTCAAGGTCGAAGAAACAAACCACTAACCAGACCACACAAAAAGTGTGCCGCCAAAACATAAATATGCCTAGGTCACGTTGAAAGATGATGCAACCATGGAAAATGCAGTGATGATGAATGCATATACCAGAGATTTCTGTTGCCGATACAAGGCATTCTGAGAAGGAAACTCCTTCAGCTTATAGTAACTTAAGCACGAGATATCAGATGAAATAAAACCAAGAATTTTAGCGATATCCTTGAAAATGTTGTGATAGATGCATTAAATTCTATCTAGCTCAACCGAAAATTAAAACAGTTTCAGGATGTTGGTTTTGCTACCTTAACTCAGCATTTCACACCTTCTGTGATAAATCGAAAGAAAACAAAAGGCATATCAAGTAACATTAAAAGCAACAAGAAAATGGGGGATATCAAACATGATCAAAAGCATACCTTGTGGATGGTAAAAGTTGGCTGTAAATATTTGAACCCAAGTAGTGGAGCACGAGAACAACTAGTGACGAACTTAAGAAGCATGCAACGTTCTTGGGGTTCAAAGTCTTTAATCACCTACAGACCATAGGCCAAAAACTGAAAATTATTACTGATGACTTCAAATGGGCATCTACAGAATGTGCTTGTGTGAAATCCACATATATGAGCCATGAGGTTGAAAATGTAAGTCTTTTTTTTTTTGCCCCAGAAAATGTAAGTCAAACACATTGTTCCACAGGAATAAACATGATTTAGAAATTAGTAGAGTTTAGAGAAACAGAGTGAAAAGGGAATGGAAGGAAATGTCCTGGCAGCAGCCTCAAGAAATATGAGAAGAAACGAATAGGTTCCCTGTTATTTCAACTGGAAGAGTACAACATTGGGGTTTGTTAACTATCTAGTACGGTTTTTAGATAGAAATCCATAAAAACCAAACTATGTAATTTTCTACATAGAGAAAACCACCATTTGCCTAGTAATGCCAGTATATGATATGCCCAACAACCTTGATCCTCACAAATTCTACATGAGTTCTATCAAACACCATTAACATTTGGTTTGAGATGAATCTTTAAAACAAAACTATGTAGCTTTCTGCCAACTGCAAAAGCACCATCCACCTAATAACATCGTTCTGTAATGTGATTGTTAAGCCTATACGCATTCGAGATCTGAAAGGAAGCTATATAAAATTTCATTTAAACAAATGCTTTTGCATTAAACTGACCTCCATAATCATGATCAGATTTCTTGAACAGTATACCAAAATGCCTAGTTTATTTAGCCTCAAGATTCTGAATAGATGTAAATATCAATTATCCAAAAACTGCAAATGCAAGCTCTAACGTGCTGAAGGCAACCTAAGATATTACCGAAGAGAAATGCTACTCACAAACTTACACTAACTAGCCCAGCACAATCATATTGAAAACACCAAAAACAAAGGACATGCATTAGTTCCATCATGTCACCAATTCTTGATCGTCAACAGAAAATAAGAAATCCAAATCTGCCAACTTTACAAAATAAGATTATGACATATTTAAGTTGCCTCATAAGAACAATAAAAGGTACATGCACCATGATAGAGATTGGGGGAAAATGAGAATCAAACAAAAACTGCCGAAATCTCTCTGAAGAATAATTTGGTTTATGAATTGAGGGAAAACATCCATAGATGAAAACTAAAATAAGGAAGTCAATTTATTAAGGTTTCAAATTCAATACCTCCCAAAATATCTTGATTGTCCGGCTTCCTTCGTTGTAACCCCCTGTGTATCGTGTGTTATTTTTTAAATCATCAATATCAATATCATACTTTCCACCTGAAAGCAACTGCATCATGGTAAAATTCAGAACCTACTTGTGAAAAGGAACTTAAGAAAAATATATATATTAGAAGATGATATAGCCCAGCTGATAAGAAACAGAAAAATAATACAAGAACAGCAGGAGAAATAAATGAGGGAAATCCTTAGGTTTTGATATTCAATGCTGCAAAATACTGGATCACTGTAACAAAGGGACTCCCCTGATTCTAGTCAAAAGCCCTGTTCCTCTGTTACACCCAGATATCTCTAAGAAACTAATGCTCAAAACACAACTCACAAGAACATAACATAAGCCACTGGCATTCTATAGGCTAATCTCCCCCCATCACACTCGATACAAAATATGACCTGCTTCTGCTAGGAGACTCCAACCACTATTATAAGCCAAAAAGTAACATACTACCCTCTTATAGACCAGGCATATATAGCAGCTCTAATTATTTGTTTCTTTCTCCTTAAAGTTAGAAGTATCAAGGCCAATGCTCTGATAATCAGGAAGTTGTGTTCTCTTTTCTTGCATCCTCCCAAGTTTCCTCTAATAGGTCACTGAAACAAAAGTAGTACTATCAAAAGATTATGGGCACTTCAATTTCTACAGCATGCAGAGGGTACTCCTTTAACACTAGTTCCAACATGGATATGGCATTTCTATTTACATAATTCCAGTGTGAAATAAAACGGTAGAAACAAAATATAGCCTTATCCAATGTAATACCTGATTAAACTCACTTGCATTGAATAACTTCAACCAGGATGGAGATATAAGATCAGTCAATCCTCTATAGAATGCATTTGAGAAGGGCAATATCTGCAATTCAACATTACATGTTAACGACTGATGCAGCAGGGATTTAGTATTAAAGTGAGTAACTTCAATAAGACTGTAACAGTTGATGATAAAACCTGTTGATTAAGTTTGTAGTCTGCCATCGCATGTATGTACTGCATTTTGTTCTCATTCGTCACCAAGATATCTTTGCCTCCAGACCTTAGCTCCACAACATGCCATTTCCCAAATGATTCTTCAGTAACAGTAAAATCAAGAGAGAGCTCCTCGACATCACCATCATAATGCTGCATGAAAGAATATGTAAAGCTTCCTGTAGCCCATAAAATGCAAGATTATGCATACATGTAACAAAGGAATAAGGGGCCTCTGATGGCAACTTTTTTCACAATGATATGAACAAACAGATCCCAAAAAATGAAACCAAAAATAATTAATATCAGGCTTGAGAATTTTAGAACTTGTCTTAAAAAATCCTTTCTCAGTTCTTTTTTCTTTTTTGTAAGTTATAAGGTCCTGCTATTACACCAAACCACCTTACATGACACTTTGATAACCACAAAATATTTACAGTTTAAACACGTTAGCAATACGTAGTCTAAAGTGTAAATGCCCTAGTACGCAATACTATCATTACACACCTTAGCCACCAATGATCAGCTATGTGAGTAAACTACATATATGTTATGATTAAACATATTTTAAACTGACCACAGCTGAGCCAGATGCATATAGAAGAACAAGCATTGTAGGTTGAAAGCCAGTACCAAAACAGTGTCAAAATTTAATAAGGCAATTAACAGCCAGAGGCACTTTAAGTGCTCATGATTAAATTTTGCTTAGCATTAATGACTGGTCAGGGAGATAGAGGAAACAGTATGGATATGTCTCGAGGTTTACCTTGACATACATAACATTCCTGTATAGCTCTGGATCAAGTGTTGATAACTCATCAAGAAAGCTATATCTCCCCAGTAATTTTTGTACAAAAACGTGTGAGAAAGAGTAATCAAGTAATATTCCTTCATAAAGAGCTTTGCCAACGACTCTTCCAAGAAACTCAATCATCAGAAGACCATTATCCAAAAATCTTGCAGAAGAATTTGGTATTAGAAGCCTGTCGGAGGTTGAGGTTTGGGAAAATAGCCCATATCTAAAACAAGGAAAATAAGTAATTTCAAAGATAACTCAAGAAAGAGCAGATAACCATGTAACGAAAATGAGAAAGGGCAGTGAAATGAAGAGCTGAACCTCCTGAGAGGTTGAGCTCTCCAATGATGGATTTCCTCAAGCTCTCACGAGGTAGAGCTCTCAATAGCAAAAGTTCAATAATAAAATACAAAACAAAGTCCGTAACTTACTCTGGGGCAAAGGCCGCTTTTGATATGTCAGTTAAAAATTCTTTAGATAGCCCACCATAATCCAGGCCAGCCTCGGGAAGGCCACATTCACTCACAAAAGAAACATGGATGGATGACTTCAACCTTGTCCCAAGGGAATTTAGTTGCCGAAATCCATCTTCAACAATATGACCCCGACGCACTACTATCTCTATAGCTCGTGAACCAGGTTCAGAAATTTCCCCAGCCATTTTGCGGGAGGCTTTATCCATCTTAATGAACTCTCGAAACATCTCAACTCTATCACAGTGATAAATCACATCATTTACCACTACCCATCATAGACTGTAAGCATGCAATACAATTTCATCTTGTTGCCGTATCAAATGCAAAATAAATCACTCAACTATAGAAAGAAATCCAATATTTTTTTGGGTAAAAAGAGAAAAACGCAAAATTTGATCTCATAGATTATTACTGTCAAAAAAATGTTTCTCCTCTTTACATGTTCATCACCAATTTTTATGCTAATTCAAAGGTTCCTGAATATTAACACAATAAATGAATCTAACCTTCCCCACTCACTAAAATATATTCAATATTTGTTAAAACACAATCAATAACAAAACTAAGATTTTTTTCTCTGTTATCTGTCAATCAGTGATTTCTCTCCTATGTTCAAAAGTAACTGTAGATACAACAATGAAAAGGGAAAACACATAAGATTGACTATCACGCAGATACCTCTCTTCAAAAGGGAAAACATGAGGAGTCGTCGTGATAACAGAACCCATACTCGGGACAGTCAATGAATCATCATATCTTACATTGACTGATGAAATTTCATGATTTCTGGCGGCCACTGCAATAGGAGGCCGGCTTTTCCTAGCAGGGGAAAGCCACAAATCAGGAGGACAAAATTGATGCCGACAATTCCTTTCATACATTAAATGTAAGCATCTGATAGCGCAGTCCATGAGGGGTCTATTCTGCTCACTAATACCATAGGACAGGCCATTATACACCAAAGTATTGAGCATTGATGCAATTCTTCGTTGGTTCTCTAATTTAAATGGAACCTACAGGTATTGGAAAAAAGCAAAAAGCAGCTTTAGTTTTAGATTATGAATCAAAACATTCACATAAAAAAAGGTGGGGGCAGACCAAAAGGAAATCGAGCAGTTTACCTGTTTCTCATAGAACTCTATGTCGTCAAGAACTAGAAGTAAGTGAGAATAGGTGGCACAGAATATATGAAGTAGAGCAAATGTATCTTTACAAATGCCTTGTGGACCGCTCCTCATAGGCTCAATGTCCCATACATCAGATGAATCCTCATTCCTTTGGCTAGGCTCAGGACGACTGCTGATGGGTTCAGCATTATTTGTTGCAGCATGGGATTTACCAGTTAATTTATGAAGAACACTGACCCACTTATTAGCCCCATCCTTACTGACATGTTTTAGCCTGCTCTCAGATGCATTCTGTTTGCTTTTGTCACCCATGTGTTTGTCAGAAATGTGATTGTCTCCATGAAAAATGGAATCCTCCAACACGTGCCACACCTTGACAATAAATCCAGGAGTAAAGGATAGCATGTTGAGAATTGGCAAGGAGCCACGAATTGGATTCAGGACTGAATATAGTTTTAGCATGTTCGAATAAAAAAGAGCAATATCACTTAAGTCCAGCTTTCCCAAGCATTCCAGACCATTTGGAAGCGGAATCTCAGCCCTGTAGGTGGCATCCTTGTTTGCTGCAGCCAAAAGATTTTGAAGATGCCACTGCTGACAAACAGGCCTAAATTGATCTATGTAGGAAATCAGTAAGGAGTCATGTGCAGCATCATTCTCATAAATAATTGTATCCAGGGGTTCTGCTGCAGCTTCAACATCATTCTGAACAGCTTTCTTCCCCTTTTTAATCCATCCAACATTATAAAGATGAGCTAGTAGGGTTTCTGCAAGATAGTTTACAACATGGACATATAATGCATGGTCTAAACCTTGATGGAAGCAATGAGGATCCACAGATTCATTTTCATTCCCCATTGCTA
>JANTPZ010000670.1:0-25606 GCA_025593235.1 Vachellia pachyceras | reverse complement strand
ATTCCTTTGATTCTCCAAATGATGTATGAAACTTGTTGGTGTTGTGCTGGACCCAGGTTTTGGGGGAAATCAAGTCTTATCCAAACCATAAATTATGACGATAACCCATCATGCTTTAGAGGGTTTTTTATCTGTTTAATAAAAAAATGGGCATGGATCCAGACCCAGGGATCAAATTTGGTAACTACGTAAATAAGAAAAGCCCAAAATAAAGTATTCATAAATCATACCCCATTATCTGCCATTTGCCGTTTGAGCTTATCCCTATGTGACTATTTCCCTGTGATTTCAATTCTCTGTAATTGAAAATCGTGTTTTGTAGCTTCAAGTAAAACCCTGAAACCCCATTGCCATCTACCTACCCAAATATATATACTAACTATACACAAAGGAAGCTTTAAACACTGACTACATATCATCATATTTGAATATTATCACGTCAAATTAAAGACAGTTCTTTCAAAGATGTTTTTTTTAACTCAAACTCTATCATACTCAAAACCCCTTCCAGTAGAATTGTTCCACTGAAATGCTCTATTCGCCATTTGGGTATGATCCTAATCCTCCACACCAATAACTTAAACTCACATCACAACACAAATATGCCCAGGGGCATCACATTATTGTGGTTTGGCTTGTCTCGTTTTCTTCAAATAATCACATCTTTACCCTTAAATCAAGGGAAATGGATGGTCCAAATTTTATATTTTATAAAACTATTATTATAAATATAAATAAATTTAACCTATTAAAATATTATATAAATGATTTATAACTGCAGTATAAACAAAATAATAAAATATTCACTAATATTTTTTAAAAAATACTAAACATAAACCATCTATGGTTTGATCTAAGAATTCGACATGTTGGATACTAAATGTAGGCACATCTTTTAATGATGATTCGAATATTGGTTTGTTATCTTGTGAGGGACTCACCCTTTCATTAGATTCAACCTCATTAGTGTGAGATTCAAATTGGAGAGCCTCACACAGGTAACTCACCCTTGATTGGTCCGTTACACACAGAGCATAGATACTATATAAAGTCATTGTCAAGTAATTGCAGCAAAAGCAGGAAAGAAAAGGCAACAACCAACCCACCAAGTTTATATATATACGCAGTTTATTATCAACGCCAGTCATTATTTATGAAGAATACAGTGGTAGCAAATTACCATAAATTCCCATGCACTTTTATGGGAAGGTAAAAGCATTTCAAATGTCAGCAGTTGTGCTTATTTAAAATTTGCACAATTTGATATTAAGAAATTAATTAATTAGTTGATAGGGGAAATTACATACAGGTTTCAAAGAATAGAAAGAATCACCTTGATGTTCCTGGAAATCATTAAATTGAATTAAAGTCTACTGGAACTTGGAATAGATTAATTGTGAATGTGAAAACCCCGTTGCCCTGAGAGAGAAAGGCGTGAAGGTGAATAATCTAACCCAGATTCCAAAGAACCCTAATTCAATTTTATGATTTTCAAGGATGTGACGGTGATTTTTCTATTATTTGGAACCTGTACGTGATTTCCCCTGCTTAACATCAATATCAGGATGTGCATTTTGAGCATGTCATATCATGTAAGTGCACCTCAGATTTGATTATTCATCAGTAAAAAACCGTCCATCCACGACAGAAAATTGGGCGCTGACGTTTTCAGATGGCTTCCAGTGCCGCTTTCTCTGATTAATAAACCAGTTGTTAATTTGCTTCTGGTCTAGACCCGTCGACTTGGCCAGAGCAATCTTATCGGATTCCTGAGAGTGCATATAATACGAGAGCATTAATTTGACAACTAATTGAAGGTATCCAATGTTAAGAAAGTCCTATAAAATTGGTATAAAAATAAAGATGAAAGAAGTGAGAGAATATGAAGATTGTAAACGATATAGAACCTCTTAGAGTCAAAAGAAGTCTAAACCCAGACAAAAAGGGAAAACATGTTTAAGAAAGTCATGTCAAGTTGGTTTAAGCTATTTCTGAAATTTGGTTTCAATCACATAAACAACTATATCCATTAGAAGAGACGAACAAAGTAGAGACTGCACAACATGATAAAGAAAATATGCTGCATGCACAGTTGTATTCTAACAAGAGTAATTACCGTTGGGTATGGCCACTTGTAGTGAACACTCCACCATTCAAACAGTGCTTGCCTGGCTTCTTTTGGCAGCTTACCTTTCTTCTTCTTCTTTGAGAATTCCAACTTCAAAGAGCCAATCCGATCCCCAAACTTACGTAAAAGCATATCCTTAAGCTCTTGGTTTGGAGTGTCTCCACCTTCAGTAGTCAAATCTTCTTCTGAAGACATATCCCCATCATCTATCCAAATGGTAAACAGATTGACCCAAATCATGAGCATCCCAATTTTTTAAGATATAAAATCAATCATTTAAGAACTCAATATCTTTTTTTAAAGTAAAATAATACACCAATAACCCCTCTTTTATCTAGCTTATAATATCTCATCTTTAAATTAAAATGTGTTACACAAATCTTTATGTTTGACATTCCATTTACACACACTCAATCGTTAGACTCCAGTTTAGTTTTGACTCTTAATTTTATTTTTTTGGGGGCCAAAATATGATCTTTTAAGGACAATTTATTTAAAAATTTATATTTTTTTAGGAAAATAATTTTTATATAACAAAAAATTAGTCCATCTATTTTTAAAGTTTCCAATATATTATAAATTTAATAATTAAAATTTTTCATCACATTTATTGAAAGTTAGGTTTATTTAAATGGCTGAAAACATATTTCACATGCATATATTAGTATTCATCATATTATACAGATAATACTAGTTTGAAAGATTATATAAATGATTTAAATGTTTAAATATATTTTTTACTAGAAGCATTTCTATATTTTTTTTGCCAGGGAGGAAGCATTTATATACACACTAAATTACCTGAGTTCCTGTCCCAATAGATAAAAACAATATTAAACAAAAATAATCATTGGCAAAAATATAAAATAAAACTAAAGTAAAAACAATTACTAAATTAGTCAAAATTGAAGATTTGAGTATTATCATATGATACGTCGGTTAGTAAATAAAATTTATTCTACTTAATTAAAAACGGTTTTTTAAGAATATTCTTATGAATAGTTGAATTTATTTTTAAACTCCGCAGATACACCCGTCTGATTGTAAATTGTAATAAAGACATAATCAAGCACAGAATCTTTAGACAAGCAGTCAAGCACAATTATCGAGAACCATCCCCACTGGTCCCAACCCAGAATTCATCCCAAGACTATTAACCATATCGATATTTCGTCATAGACACCTACCAGCCTCAAAAGTTTAAAACAAAAATAACGGTATAAGGGGTCGTTTGGATTAATTTAAAAGAAATAGTGCTTGTTTGGGAATACCGTTTCCCAAACGGTTCAGTAAGCCGAGATAAAACCATCTCGAAATCTATAAAAACCATCTCGAAATTCATAAAACCATCTTAAAATCCGTAAAATACCTCAAAATCTGTAAATTCATTTCTTCCGACGGACTTTACAATATACTGTATGAAGTAAATACAGTTTAGTAGAATGGAGAAGTGATCATTTCAAGGGATTTCAAACACTCCTATAACTTGAATGAAGTCTTGAACGTATACAAAATTTATAAGAGACTGAGAAGTAAAAGGAGAAAAAAACTAAAGGTGACAAGTTGAAATAGGCAAAAACCCCACTTTCCTCTTTAACATCGTTTTCTAGTTTTTTTGTTTACCATTAACCACACACCCTTCGAATTTCTGAAATCCTCTAACTTTCTGGATCTTAAAAAATGGAATAATCTTTCCCTTTTGATTTCCATGCACGCATTAAAGAAGCAAGCGTGCCCCACTCATAACCCCACATCCTGAGGCCCTACCTAACTCGACCAAAAGGAATACTAATAATATAGCAAAAGATAAACTAATCGTCTAAAATTGTGAGAACATAAACATTGCTTCTGTGACAGGCAATTCAAAGAGAGAGGAACAGGTGGTGGTGGTGGTGGTGGCCTCAGCCCAGAAGCACACATATGTTGGTTTCTGACAGCCACTGTATATGTATGCGACAACTACAAGACCATCGCATGACCAGGCACCTATGTTGGAAAAGCAAGAAAAAATGAAATCAGAGAGAGAACAGTGTCTGTGTCTAGTTCCGTCTACTGTCAGTCACACAGGCTCAGAGGTCAAAGGCAACAAGAGAAGACCCCTCCAACGTATAATTTACCAAAGCCCATGATCTAGTCTCCGTCGCATTTCCCCCTAATCCATCAATCTAAGCTTTCCGGAGAACGCACGACCTGGCCTAAAGGAGACACATATGCAGCGGTAGCCATGAAGACCCTCCGTCGGTTATTTGGATATTTAGTAATAGAATCTAGGAAAATAGCCAAACACCGAATAATAATATTAAAAAAATATACACAGCTTCTCCATTGGAGGAATGACTGAACCTTAAATGTAATAGTAAAGTTACTCTCATGTGACCTAGAACTTACAAGTTCAAAATCATTCACTCACAACAGTAAAACTGCGTATATTTTATTTGTGACTTAGGCTCGTTTAGTTTCAATTTTTTGAAACCTAGGTTTCAAATCTAGGTTTTCTCTTTCATATTCTCTTTTTACTACTTTTTTCTCTTTTCTCTTTCTTACTTTTTCTCTCTTTCCTACCCAATATTTCTTACTTTTTTGCCTCGGAATCCGTAAAAGCTAAATATAAATCACTTTTCAAAACCTAGGTTTTGCCTCGGAATCTGTGAAACCTAGGTTTCAAACCTAACTCCCAAACAAGCTCTTATAGTATGATGGGAGTTTCAGTATGGTGCTATTTTCGCAAGGAGAGAAAATGGATAAAACCACTTGGACCATAGAAGCTACGGAAGCAAATTTACTTGAAGTATGACAAGGGCAGCAAGGTTTGAAGCATGTGAAATCAGTTAAAAATGAAAATGCTGCATTATTTCAAATACAAACATTGAATAGATGTTTATCTTCTTTTGAAATTTCTGGTATAAAGATTAGACCAAGAAAGTACACACATGCCGATTCAACAGGAGTGTACAGTGAAGTGTGGGACGAAAGCAAAAATGAGATTGCTTACTAGTGGAAGCGGTCCCATACTTTGGTGTGAAAGAGAAATGAATAGAGATGGATGGATGAAGTTATATACATATATATATATATATATATATATATATTATGGAAGGAAACACACACATGGGTGATGGGCCACAACCCATATGAGAACAAATGACAAGCACAAAGCAATAACATTACACAGTGCATAAAGGGGATTGAACGTTCTTCTTGACTCAGTTTGAGAACCTAAAAGCTGTCGTCTCACACATATCTCAGCGAAATCTACGGGAGAACATGTGAGTGATCACTCAGGTGGATCACCCGCTCTACTCGGGATTTTCCATGAAGTTACTAGTTGATGCAAAGAATTTATAATCGGTCGCAAAG
Source organism: Vachellia pachyceras (assembly GCA_025593235.1). Lineage (NCBI taxonomy): Eukaryota > Viridiplantae > Streptophyta > Magnoliopsida > Fabales > Fabaceae > Vachellia > Vachellia pachyceras. Next base: position 20,121 of record JANTPZ010000670.1, on the reverse strand, counting down.
TGGTGGAAAAGTACTTATGGGCTTATTCACACAAGTCGAGACAAATATGTGGAGGAGATTATCTCGTTTTACGAAAAAACACTGTTGAATGTGCTTTTGGGGTGTTTGACTGCTTTGCCAAACACCCCCAATATCCACCACCACCACCTCCACCTCCATCAGCATCCAACTGCCCCACCCTCACGAGGAGTCCTCCTCCGCCAATTTCCTGCTTCATTCTACAGTAACCAAATAATACAAGCTAGCTTTGGAAAAGGACGAAAGCTTAACTAATAGTATAGTACTGACACCAGCACAGTACTTCGTCAGAGTGTAAGACCAAGAACTAGTGGTTTAAGTTGGCAAAAAAAAAAAAAGAACTAGTGGTTTAAGCATAACCCCTGAGTTTATTTTTAAAAAAAAATAGCAGCTTGGAGGGCCATGCCTGGTCGGCACAAAGAAAACCAGAGGCATATTCTTCCCTCCCATTATTTTTCTTTTTTAAACACACGTATAAGAGAGAGTGAGCTTCAATTGACTCTCTGTCTCTCTCCGTGAGTTTTCAAGTCCCTCATTATTGTCACACCGTCAATGGTACAAAGTCCTTAGACAGTGGCCAAAATTATTCGACGTCACGTACGTACGGGCAGATCATTAATTAATTCTTATTTAATCAAAATAATCTCAGGAAAGTAGACCAAAGATTAATATTAATTATGATGTCCGAAATATATTTATTTTGGTCAAATTTATTTCTTGTATCCTTCAAATTTTTCAATGTCACTTTAAATACTAATTTTGTCAATTAAACTGACGATCATTATATTTGCATAAATAATATTATAACACCTAATCTCATAACCCTAGCATATAAGGTATCATTATCATAACCACACAACCATGCAGAATAATTATCTACCTCATCAAGCTCCAATTAGATCATTCGTGTATGCTTTTCAAGAACACACTAAGGAATGCATAGATTTGCAGATGAGAGTGTTAAGATGCTATATGAACATCCAACAAATTGCAGCAATTACAGAAAATATTCTGACCTACAAAAAGAACAGGTAGGAGAAAAACAAAATAATGATCAAAGTTATAGCTCAAACAAAACAATTCACACTACTTGTACTGCTATAATATTCTGCTATAAATTTAATTAGGATGAAAGGGGACCTAATCAAGGATTTCAGTAGAGATCATAAATGGAGCTCACAAAAGCAGAATATAGAAGTCAATCGCTGAGACTCTTAAGGCAATGCACTGCTTAAAAATAATCACAATATATATTCATTTAAAAAATCATGATGAACGTAAGAATGCTAGATAGAATATATAAACGGCAATATGATTGGATTTCAAGTTTTATAAATATAATTTTATATATTCACCCAAAGCAACTTTCAATTTTTAATGAGGGGAAGAAAGACAGGCATTACTTTTGCTGCGATCAGACTAGCTTCCATCACCTTAAACTATCACAATTTTCTAACCTCATATCCACCTTCATCACTTGTGCTCTATTGGAACTCGATACACTAATAAAGTACAAAAGCAGAATCATTACACACCATTACTGTCGGATCATGTTATGTTCATCTAATCCCAAATGGATAGACTTGAATTCATCCCATAAAGTTCTAAGTGCGATTAAAAAAGGGAAAGGAAGAAAGAAACATAAGTATTCTATATCCATATCGTTATATATTATAATGAAGCTCGAGGACATCTAATAAGGAGATAAAGATACTGTACGTGGTGTTCATTTAGGTCACTGAATTAACCACACTGCTGGATTGCTTTACGATGACAGATACTTTTCTTTAGAATACTAAAACATGTTCTATATAACGCCCAATATAAAATTTTGCATTGCATTTTGTCAGCATTATTCCTCATCCATATACACACACACACAAACAAACACCATCCGTGTCTCTACTGCTTCATCCTCCTCTATTTTAATCCCCAAGGAGGAAACAAGACTTCCATAGAACAATTTAAATATATATATAGAGTATACACAAATCCAAATTAAGTCACCTCTAAGTTATATATTGTGCAGTATTAGAGCAACATACTTCAATTTTTTTAACCAAAAACAGCATTTATTAGCCTGCCTTGAAGTAGGTTGAGGATAATCAGAACTTAAAAACGTAGTTGACAGCTGGAGTTCATGAGCGCAACAAAAGGCAACTTCTTAAAAGTGCATAAGAATGAGCACAATAAGAATCAAGTCATGTGTGCCATCGAAGACTAACAAGAACAATAGCAGATGATAGCACAAAACCAATGAGCATAACATCATGTATGCCAGCCTGCCCAACGTGTTTTAGAATCCCAAATTCAGCCAATGAGTAATTAAGCATCAAATCAAAGATAAAATATAAAAGGAACACCAGAAAAAAAAAATTGAAGGTCCCTCTAAGATGAGTGTCTCAGGAGAAAAACTTTATTGCGCAATGAAATCAGTTTCAGCATCAGAATACAATTCAAAGTTATTGTCATCAGCGAGTTCTCCAATGTGAAAAGTATAAACCCAAGTAAGTTTATAGTCAAAATGCATATTTCACTGGCAGCAATCAGAAAAATAAAAGAAATGACATATGAGAGGATAAAGAATTCGCCGATAAACAAAACAAACAAGACAGGTCGGAACAAGTAATAAATTCATGATCCATGTAAAGAAGGAACTGAACAAGTGAAATGTTCAAACACTGTACTGTTGCTACCCATGAATGACTAAACAACGCCAACTTCCCCCAACAACGATTTTTTTAGGCCCAATATTTCCCCAAGGCAAGAGCACGGGCAAATAGTAAAAGCACAGATAGGCAAAGTACTTCTAAAATTGTACTAGCAGCACTGCTGCAGAAAGCAATGGACTAATACGAAACACAGATCATATTGTTGATTCTTAGGGTTGCATCTTTTGCTTATTTTACTTTAGAGCTGCGTAGTATTTGTTTGTGCCATCTATTATTGCAAGCATGTACTTACAGTTAGCGAGCAAGACTATTCTGCGAGCATTATTTATGTCATTAGCCAATGGTTTTGTTTCAGAAAAACCGAAGAGATCATTAAGAAACTTTAATGTTCTAAACTAGGCATATAATTACAACCCTACAAACGTCTTCTAAACTAGATATGTTTCTCCTGAAATAATAATGCATCATAAGTGGGGAAAACAAAAGTACGAGAGAGCGACGGCAGGATATCAACGAAATTGCTGAAATGATATTTCTACATAAGAAAGTTAAGAACTGACCGGAAATTCTTAGAATGGAAGTAGCACCACTGATGCAGAGATTACTGAGCTGGATTTCGATGTTGTTGAAGAAGGAGGTTGCTTCATCAAAAGGCCGAGCAAGATCAGATTTATATTTCAACAGCACGTCGCAGAAGGTGTCCTGTGAAGCCCAGCAACAGACAAACCTATCTTTAATAATTATAATATAGTGGTCGTTGCAAGGAAGAAAAACGAGATCACAGACACAATTTTAGTAAAACTATTATTTTCGTCCTATATAGAAATATATATGCGTCTGTGTCTGTGTGCGCGTGTGCAAGAGAGAGATTGAGATGGGTGAGTGAAGCACGGAAGGGAAAGGAAGGAGGGGGACCATGAACTCGTCGAGCTCGGGGTCGTCTCCCAAGCACGTGGAAACAGCATCCGTCTTGTTAAGGTCGTTTTCTCGACGGATTTCATCTAACAAACAAGCTATTTCTGGAGGTGCTCCTACCTGCGTTTGCCGTCCCAAACAATATTAGTCCCAAATATTTTGACTGCAAAGAAGATAGTTCGTTTCAAAAATCTCCAGAACCAAAATCACAAACTCATTCCATAGGGTAAAACTTCCACGTATTTGATATATTCTCAGAAATAAAGGGCCACACGGTGGCTCTAAGCAAATAAGAGAAAGAAGAACCATGACCAGCTTGGCTATTCAACTCGCAAGCAATTCTCACTACTGGCTTGTCTACAACTCGTGCCCTTGAGGTTTGGTTTTTCCTTTTGCTACTTTCTCAAGCATCATTTAAGAAAACGAAGAAGTGAAAGTTTGCAAATCCAAGCACACTAGAATCTCACCGAAGCTTTTGGCCAAAATAACAAGAATTAAATCCTTAAAAGGATGATTTTATGTGCAAAGGCAGCTCAGCTCAGCTTGTTCTCGTCGGGCTTAGTTCTTCTTCTGGTAACTATCTCAAACACCTTGAGAACATTCAAGAAGGGGGGGAAATAAAAGTAGCAGAAAAACGATTAACCTTCTGGCAATCGATATAAGCTTGAATGAGACGAGGATAGTGAGGATGAGATGCGATTCTGGCTTTGATTACGGAGGAAGAGTCGTCTTCTTGTAGCCGAAATTCAGGAGCAGCAACGAGGGCCTCGACTTCGGTAATCGCGGAGGCAGCGGAAAGCAATTCGTCGGATCCTAAAACAGGAATCCGATCACTGAAGCAGCCAGGTGATGCAGCGGAGGAAGACATGAGGAAGCTCTGGTAGTCGGCGGGGAATATCAGATCCTCCGGCGACATGATGGCTTTGTCGGAGTAATCCATAGGGGACGACGAGGAAGGACCGTACATTTCCTCCATTATCAGTAACGACCACGAAGCACAACGAAGACAGCGTCGCGTACCTTATCTCGGGCTCCGCCACAGCTGCCACCGTTTCTAGAAGCCAAAAAATATAATAGTATTAACTGGCTTTTCAGAATTATGCTAACTCCTTTTTCTCCCATCCATCACGAGTACTGTATATTTGAGGAGAAAGATTATCCTAATAATTAATGTTTAATTAACTGTTTATTTGAGATAATAAACTAACCATTCGCTGGTTTATTACAGTGAATAAGTGTTGAAATTAGAGCTAAGAAAGAGGGAAGAGAGGGCGTTCTTGAGAACTGAGTTCTGAAACACTGAACAGCAACAGTAGTGGTGGGACGAGAGGGTGAAGGAAGAAGGGAAGTGGCAATCTGACGAGAGAGAGGAAGAGGGTGAGCCAGTAAAGGCCCTTCTAAACTGAAGCTTTTTCCTTTTCCTTTTCCTTTTCCTTTTCCTTAAATTACACACACTCAAAAAAAAAATTTTTGGTTAATTTTGTCTGCACATTATATGTGAAAAATTGGATTAACTTTTTTTAAAATTATTTTACCTAATTCAAAGTAAATATGTGAGACGAATTATCTGAGTGTATGTAACAGTTAACTAAACAATGTGCTTGTTTGGAAACAATTAACTCTCACCCAAAAGTACGTTCAACAATGTTTTTCAGCAAAACGAGACAATATCCTCCATATATTTACCTCATCTTACGTAAAATTACTTCTGTACCGCTTTCCCAAACAGACACAATATCATATTCTATATCCAGAGTTGGGTTGAGTACAAAGCAAAGGGTAGGTAGATTGCTCACCATACTTTAAACATTATCATTCAACTAAGGTTTAAATTACTGTTAAAAACTGTGCTTAAGTTTAATTCCTACATTATACTTGTACCTTTTGCTTTAGGGGAAAAAATCCCATCATGTTTGAGCGGATTTTGGATGTAGTGTTTATAAGGTTTGTTAGAGATTTTGTAATGATTAACCGAATCTATTGTGTCAAAGTTATAATTTGTTTTTAATTATATCTTTTTTAATTAAAGGGTAGGCCACTAATTGCACGAGATTACAAGTGAATCAAACTTGCAAGTTGCAACTTCTGTCAAAATTTATAATGTTAATTTTTGTCTTGTTTTGGCTTTGATCTGTTCATTAATTTAAGTTGATATAACATTGTCTCTATAATTTTGAGTTGGTTGTAATTTAATACCTAAAGTTTGAATGGATACAACTATTTTATGAATTAAATTCTTAAATTAATAAAACTAAATGAATTAAGTTGTAATAAATTAAAGTTCAAATAATGAGTTTTAAATAAGTCAAAACTATAAAAATCAAGTTATATCAGATTAAAGTATAAGAACTGAGCAATAGTAAGTAAAAACTATAGGGGTTAAAAAATTAATTTTGGAGAACTATCGTAAAGTCGTGTTTTCTTTTCTGCATTGAAACTAGCCGTCACATGTTCTTTAATTGTTATCAAACTTTTTTAGTTACATTCTTTCATTAGAATATTAGAGATTTTCCTACTAAATTTTCATAAATTGTGATATTTAAGATATTTATTATTAATAGTATACTCCGAAAATAACTAAATTATATCATTTGAAAGGTGCATTAAAATTTGTTAAAAACAATAAATATGTAAAAATACAGTTTATTTTTCTAAAACACCGTTTATTTATTAGAGTTATTGTATAAAGTAATATATGTATATTTTTTATCAAGTATTATATGTATAATTGATTATATATAAATCTAATTTTTATTTTCATTTTAAAATTCTTTGAATTAAAAAAATATTCCCCATCAACATGTTTGCCTAAAAATAATTGCGAAGGCTTAAAGTAATGTTAGGAGCTTTATATGGACAAGATATAACAGGAAGTGGCATGACTTAAAGGACTCTAACTATCACTTGAAAGAAATTAAAAAAAAATAGTGATTAGTGGAATATATAATAAAGGATGATTTTTTTTTGCCAAAAAAAGGATGATTTCTTCCTAGCTATTTAAATTTAATTTGGCATAAATTCAATTTTACATGCTAGTAAATGGAAAGTCATTGATGGATGACAGTGACAAAATATGGCACATACAAAATTGTCCTTTAAACCCCTAATAAACTAAACCCTTTTTATTCATCAGTCATGAATTATGTGTTTGATTTAGTAATTAAGCATGCATGAAACCCTCTTTAATTGTCTGTTATTATTGTTATATCATTGTTGCCAAAAAAAATATTGCTATTTTTTTATTGTATAATATTAGAATTTATCAAAATTAAAGTATTTTTATTTAATGCATCCCGATCAAAACAATAACTATTTCATCACAAAAATTCAAAAATTACATTCACGAAGCTCATCTCAAGAAGTAAGGGAGAATTATGCTGAAAGACTAAATTTATGAATTAACTTTATATTGATAATGCCTTTAAATTTATCATTCACGTACCTAAATTATAATTAAAATTTCATAAAATATTTAAATATTAAAACATAAATTATGATACTATAAGAATCAAAAGTTTATTAAACTTTATTTATATTATGAAAGTTAAAGGTTAAAATTTTGAAATAATCATACATATATCAAGATGATTAAATGGCTAGGGCCTAGAGGCACAAGCTCCTATATACACTTTATCTTTGCCCAAGTAACGAAAAAGAGTGATTTATGTCGGACCATAATTTTAGTTTTATTAATTTAAGAAAGATTTATCATTAATTTATTCAACATTTCAATTTCAATAATTTGTAATCCGTCTTTCATTCTTAGAGCCGTGGGCCAAATTTCTCTTTTTTTATTTGTTTTTTTACATACAAGCTATTCATCTACTATACTAAGCGCCGGAGGAAATAATTTTTTTACTACCAGAAAAATGCTATTTAGTGACAAAAAATCTGTCGTTAAATGGTTATTTTTCATCGTTAAAATGAGGGTCGCTAATATTTTTCGTTGCTAAATGAAAATTTTCTTATGAAAAATAGCCATTTGGCAATGGATTTTTCCGTTGTTAAATGACATTTTTCTGGTAGTATTTGGACATGGAATTCATATGTAGATTATTTAAAAAATTTACTTGCTTAAATTAAAGATAATTTCCAAAAAAATTTAAGAACAAGAGATTTTTCATTGAATTTTACTTAATTATACTAAATTTCACATAATAAGTCTACTAACTTGACAAAAAATTCTCTAACTCTTTAAAATTAATTTGTGCATTATTTTAAGGATATAGAACAGGATAGAAAATAGTTTCACGAGGTACGTGATTTAATTTATTAAGTGGGTTTTGTCTAGGTTTATATTGGATCGGTTATGCAAACCAAAATTCTAAGATGTGGTAGGGACTTTCATTTTTTTGCCAGGAGTGGTGGGGACAATATACACATGGAGACATTAGAATTATTTAGTTGATTACTTTAGAGACAATATAAAATTAAATAAATTGCTTAATTATAACCTATAATACATGAATTTTCTGAAAAATTTATTATTCATTTTATTATATTTTACTTTATAAGTAAGATAAATTAATTTGAAGAAGATTGATAAATTTAAATACTATAAGCTAATTTTTTTAGCTTCATTATTTTTCTTAAATTATTTAATAGCTAGATTGCTCACAATGAGAAATGAAGGTATTATCAAATATTATATTGATGATCATTTATATAAATTGTACATGTAACATTTTAGTGGTTATTTGGGAATCTGCTGGGAGAACGATTTTACGGATTCCAAAATAAGTATGTGAGAGGAGTGATATCTCGACTTACGTGTAACGTGATTGAGAATATATATGTTACCAAATAAGCATTAACTAAATAAGATTTTTCTTATTGGAAGTTGGAACACTTTCCCCAATATCTCTAATGCGATCATTGAAGGGTGAGATCCACCCTTGGAAGTATTTTTTTTTTTTCAAAGTAGATTCACCACTCTAATGTATTTTGTTATTTATTCAACATTCTAAAATATTTATATATATATATCTAGCATTCTAAATTTTTTTCTAGGTGACAGATGCAAGATCTTGAATTATCAAAAGCAAAATGACACCACATAATACTATAACATGATGAACATAAATGAAAAATAGTTCATGACATGTATCCATCGGAGACACATTAGTCAACTGTTGAATTCAATTATTGTGGATAAGTTTGTTAAACTCGCGTATCATGCTTATTTAAAAAGCTTGTTTTTTTATTTTTAATGAATCTAGACTATTCTAATTGAATTTGTTACTTTAATTTGTCACCATATAAGGAATTTCTTTTATTTTTTGAATTACTGAATCGAACTATCATTAACTATTAATGAAAATGTTCTAATATATCATTATTTGTTACTTTATAGCTTTTGAATGATTGTATAGAGTAAATTAGAGGTGGGTTCGAATTTGAATACTTGCATACCATCATGCAATTCAATTATTTTTAAATACTTAAAATATTTAATTTCAGGAGTTTGTACATTTTAATCATTTTTTAATGTGCTGCAGTTTAAATTAAATATTGTGGCCAGTCATGACCAAAAAAATATGGGTGATGACTGATGATGAGTGGTTTGCCCATTGGCTATTGCTAGTAGGTGCCTCGAGCCTAACCTTTGAAAGGTCAACTTCAGTCCTATCCTAAGGCCTCTGATTTTTCACTCTAAAAGGCTTTCAATTATTGGTGAACTTAAAGTTTATCAAAACACCCACGTTGCCGGAAGGAGGGCGGGAAGTATTACTTCTTTCTTTCTTTTTCTTAAGACATAACGGTTATTTGGGAATATCGTTTTTTAAACGGTACATATAAGTCAAGATAAAATCATCTTGAAAACTATATAAATCATCTTAAAATCTGTAAAACCATCTTAAAATTCCTAAAATCACCTTGAAAGCTGTGAACTCATTTCTCCCAACGGATTCCCAAACACACACATGTACATAATATATATTTATGTATATCATCTAACTAACAAATGAGTATATAATCTAAAATTATATATATGTGTTTAAGAAAATCAAATCATATTTATTATAATTAAATAATTTATCTAAATTTTTAAAAATTAGTTACATTAGTTAACTTTATTTCCAAAATCAGGTGAGCTTGCAATTGTTTCTGGAACTTTATAAATTACGCTTTTAAATAGGGTTAAACTTGAACAATTATTTTATTTGAAAGCCTTTTTAATTATTGAACTACTTTTTTCAGTAAGGTAATTAGAAGTACCTTATATATCATACTTTGTTATTTTTTTTTGTTAAAAAAATGGAGCAACTAAGAATGGTAAAGCAAATGGCACTAGCAGTCCAAATATATTAAAATAAAGTGTGGGAATTTTAGTGTTGGGGGACAAGGCATATATGACGTCAGTTACTTGAAGAATACAGCGTACCTTAGGCGGAATCACAATTCCCCTGCTTGGGGGAAATCTCGATTCCCTCGTCTCTCCTTTGATTTGGTGAATGAATGAATAAAGAATCCGAATCTTCAGTCAAAAATCCTACACGGGCGCGCGCGCGCGTATGTATGGCCACTTAGGTTTCACACCATCGATCATAAAATGCTTCTGCAAGAGGATAAAATAGGTAAGGATTCCATTATAAGTCTATGGAATCAAATATATTATTCTATTTCATTATACTTGATATATGCAAAAGTGTATTTCTTTATGTAAAAATTAAATGCTAAAATACAGAAAACCTTATTACATTTTGAGTCCGATGATAATGACATCCCTAATATTTAAAAATTTAAATTAAAGACCATAATGTTTTATCACCCTATCGGATTTTTTATAATTTTTATTATATATCACTTCATTCTAAAAATAACAACCGGCATTTTACCTATAAATATATCCTACCTATAGTTAAAATGTGCTTAAGTATACTATACTTTTTATTTAAAACATAAATGCTCAAGCAAATATTTTAAATACTTTTTTCAAGTATTATATATTTTAATACTTTTTATTTCAAAAAAAGGTCAAATAAATAATTTAAATAGGACTTTGTATTTTTAAAAGTATTTTAAGTATTTAAAAATAATTAAAATTATATATTTAATTTCAAGTGTTTTTTTAAATGATAATGTGTATAGTAAAAATTACAATATGACAAAAACCATTCACTTTAACGGTGATTTTAATGATAGGGAAGTTTATATAGAAAATATGAATATGATTCTTAATGTAAGCTCTTAAAAGTTAATGAAGTTATATGCAACTTGTCCAAAATTCAGAGAAGTTTTATGTATTTTAGCCAAAATTAAAAACACAAAGTATAAAATAAACATTAACATATTGTTAGTTTGATTTGAGTTACATTTAAGCAAATTTTTTTTATATTGTCATTTATAAAAAAATGAATGATATGAAAGTTTTGAAATTTAAGTAAGTATTTAAAAATAATATAAAAAATTTATAACAATATAAGAAATTTTATTTTTTTTAGATAAATGTTGTTGTAGTCTTGAAACATTATGAATAAAAAATATTAATTTTTATACTAGAAAATGTTTTGATGGATCTGAAAATACGGTAAATACAAGGGTGTCAAACTAGACACAACAATTCTTAATATCTCAAAAGAAAAAAAAACCTATACAAAGTTATTGAGTTTAATAATATAAAGGAATCTTGGGGGTAACTCTCACTGCATATAAATTATAATAAAGCTATTATTCTTCCATCATCTTTTCGTCCCCAAACGGAACTATGAGTTTCCTTTTCCAAGTTTTGATTCAATATTTTATTATTTTCCAATCATAAAAGTTGGCTAATGGAAACAAAAGGAATATAGATTGTGTTAAAAAATTGTGTTTCATTATATTTATGAGTTATCAACAATAATTAAGGAATATCTGGGCTTTTGGACTATGGTTAACTAAACCTAAGTTTTATTTTTAGGATAAAATGTATACATATATATTTCATTACTTAAGTTCGCATTAAATTTAAATTCAATCTTCAGTCATTTAATTAATTACTCTTAATGCTTTAATTTAAATGATAATGATAAAGCATATTTAAATTTTAATTCTTTAGTATAGTATTTTCTTATTTTAGATTTAAAATATAAAAATTACATTTTCACATGTTATTTTAATTTTAATCCTATAAATTTTAAATTTAACTACATGGTCATTATTTAAATTTATTAAGTCAATATTTTCTCCCTATGGGAGTATGGGTATGGGACCATGCTAATATTAAAGAACAATCTATAAACTTAGGGACTAAAATAAAACTTTAAAAGGCCAAACATGTACTTTATGCATTATTTTTATACATGGTATGAGAAATGTAACGAATCACATCATTGATAAATCATAACGTCTATAATCAATTTAGTAGTAATCAGTGGTGGACTCAAGACCTGATTCAAGGGTGCAAACTATTTTTTTAATAGTGAGTTCAAGATAAGTGAAATTTATTCTTAATATATTTTAAAAAGAATTTGAGCAAAAATTTAGTGGATTCAAAATTAGCAAACGAGTGAGTGCAAAATAAATTACATAATATTAATATACCTAATTTTTCGAAAGTCAGAGGGTGCGGCAACATAACATAGGTCCGCCTAGGGTAGTAATGATACCAACAATTAAACCATTCTCTCGGGGCAAAAAAAAAAAATAGACCATTCTAATTTTTATTAAAAAATTATTTTACCTATCACTTAAACTTAAACTAGGTATCTTCGTAATTAATTTATGAATTTAAGTAAAAACATGTATTTGATTTTTTTACCAAAATTGTTTTTTTATTATATACTTTTTGGAGATGAAAAATAACTATAAATATTTAAAATGTTAGCAAAAACGATAAGACCATTAAATGTAACTTAATACAAACTTATATGTACATGTAAAATTAGCGTATGTCTTGTTAAAAAATAATTGTACTAAGTTATATTGAACTGTTTGAACATTTTAAATTTTATTTTAAATGCTCAATTATTTTTTTAACATAAAAAATATGATGCTAGATGCATTATAGGTAAAAATTCATAGGTATTTTTTTTTATTTAAACTTCTCATTTTAAGTAAAAAATTTATAGGTATTCTTATTTTTATCTGAATGCACAAAAAACTTTGTTTTTTTTTCCTGTTGAAAAAGGCGTACAGGATGTGATAGACACTAGCCCCTTGCATTCGTGTGAGGAATTGGCAAAATATAGGGAATGATTCAACATCTTTTTAATTCTAATTTTATCCCACTACCTTATCTGCGATTTTTTAATATGAGAGGGTAATTAACTTTTCAAGAAGATTAAAAAAATTATTGAATTATAATATATATTATGAAATATTTATACATATCAAAAAATTTTATATCAATTTATAAATTAGGAGAACTAATTTAAAAAAATAATAAATATATTAGTTAATTAATTTTTTTAATGTTTCAAAATGTCAACTGATTCTTGTATTAAAAACTCGAGGTAGTATCAATTAAAAAATTATTATGTAAATATGTATAATATCATTTTATTTTTAATGAGGTTCATGTGATTTTAAAGAGATTTTTATAGTTTCATATGATTTTTAAATATTACAAATCTTTCTTTTAATCATTCCTTATGATTTTGCTTTATTTTTAACTAAGACATATAGATGAAGGTGACTGATAAAAAATATATAGAGGCTTAATTAAAAATTAAGTGAACCTATAAAGATAGATGATGAAAAAAAAACCATAGAGACATAATAAAAAAACGTACATGAAACTATAAGGATATGATAAAATTTAAAAATTATATGGTTCTAATTAAAAATATGAAGAAATTATAAGATTTGTAGATTATTTTTTCTTATGCTAATTTTTTAGAAATAAAGGTCGACACAATTTAAAGTTATAAGTTATAATATGTTATAATATGATAATCGAGTTATTAATATGAATGAACATGAAATTGAAAACAGCACAAGTTGTAGGTGTGATCAGCTTCCAATGTGTCATGTTTAATGAAGATTCAATCCACTTTAGTGTGAACTTAAATTTTTTAAAATAATATATTAAAGTTAATTATCTATATATTCAAAATTTATGGCATGCGTCCGGTAAAAAAAATTATGGTATACGTAAAAATTAACATCACTTGCAATTTTTTTTAGATAAAATGGCATATCACAGCATAATATTGGCAAGGATTATTAAGATTTCTTTTTTTTTGGGCCAATGCTTTAATTATTTTTCTTAGCGAGTCTTTTGGGCCTTTCCTCTACTCCCAAAAAGTCATATTTACCATAATTTGTAACCAATAACCGTTACAAGCCTTTTATTTATTAATTTGAAATTTTATTAAGAAGAATTGCCCACATAATATTTGACAGTGTATTAAATAGGATTGTAACGAATATATATATATGTGTGTGTGTGTGTGTGTTTTTTTTTATAGATTTCTTCTTAACTTTATTGCTTCTGAAAAGGAAAAAAATTATGTATGACCACCAAAATCACAAATTGTTTATAGCGTTTAGAAGAAGCTCTGCCTCCTACCAATTTATAGCTAAGGACCTTGAATTTATGAAATTATTTTGTAGGACAAAATTCTTACTCTTAAATAAAATATTTGTACTGCTTAGAATATGACTTGAAGGATGTGATAAGTGTTTATGAAAAGTCCCTATTTAAAAATTTTATTAATAAAAATTTTATTAATACGATATATTTTTACATACGAAATATTTCTACAGCGTAGAATTTTATATATAGAAAGTACCGATACTCAAATTTATGCCTTTCATACTAATAAAATTTTTAAACAAGAATTTTCTACTGATTTTCCTAAAAGGGAATAAAGTACAATAACTTATCTGAAATGTCTATACAACAAATAATTCACCTTGTTTAATATTTATAAACAGGATATAAAAAAGTATGGTGCTTTAAACAGAGTACAACTTTTTTTAGTCACAGATATCCTCTTATTGTCGACTATCTTCTTCCACTTAATCCAACCCCTATTACTATAATCTTTTTTCTAAGTACATGTACCATTCTTTTGAAAGTAATCCTATTTAAGGATTGTTTAGAACTAAAGATGGGTGTCTATCCCAGTGAAAATTCAAAATTTAACTTGTGTGATAGATTGGGCCCGTTTGAGAATATGATGGAAAAGTGCTTTTACGTAAATCAGGATAAATATGTGAAGAATATTTTTTTATTTTACGAAAAAATATTGTTGAACGGGCTTTTTAACGATTAACTTCTTAGAATAATTTCTTGGTTGGTCCGTTGGTGCAACTTTTGAAGACATCAACAATAATTTTAGGCTTGTTTTTCATTGTGGGTGTATTGGGCCTTTTTTTCAGATCCAAAATGTTTACAAGTTCATCACAACTATTTATGACCCATTACACCTCACCCTCTGGGACTAATTTTCTTTTAAAAAATAATAGGTTAGCAAATTTTGATTTTTCGTTTAACTATTTTTTTAGAATTTCCTTTAATAAAATTTTAAAAAATAAATGGTCTTTCCCCTCCACGTTTGAAAAATTTAAAAAGAAGGAATATCTTCTCTGGTCCGATAGAATATCATACTAATAATATATAATCATAGCATGTCACTGTCGATCAAGCCATGAAGTACAAGCCTATATAATATAATAGTAATATATAACAAAAGAGATAGGATATATAAAACCATATACCTCCATAAAATTATTAAATCCATTATTAAAATGGGTAATATTTGGTTGGAAAGAATCACTGCATTCAATTTTTTTTGTTTGACAATAGTCATGCTATAAAAGAAACCAACACGAGGACACTAGCCAATAAATTTATTCCCTCCAATCCTGGATATAGAATATTAGGATCTAAATAAGTAATTTAGAGATATTAAAAAATTATTTAAGTCAATTCTTAGTAAAAGTCTCAAAGATAGAGAAAATTGATAAAAATATATATATTTAAAAATTTTATTAGTTAGAACAACTTCAACCCTAAAAAAGATATAAAACCCTTAGCATTGATACTTTATATGTATGAAAACAATGTCAAACTCAAGTCCTTCTAGTTATAGTTAATAAAATTTACAAACAAGTACCTACTACCAATTTTTTTTCTAAAGGATGCGCTGATTTCCCTAAAATACTCTTCTAATTATTTCCATTGAAAACTACCCTCTTAATGTAAACCCCTTTATTTCAAATCAAAAGGATCATTTGAAAACAATATGAATATAGAAAACAAAGTGGATCAATATCTTATATTTAAAGAGAGAGAGTTCATATATTTACGACATAAAGAAGTATCCACTAATAAATAATACTTAAAACTATGCGAGGGCAGGCATGTGTATATGTAAAAAGACTACATACCTGGGAGGAGAGGAGAACAAACAATAATGGAAGAGACGTTTGAATTTCTCTAACTTGTGAGCAACAAAAGGGAAGTTATTAACTTAAAAAAATAGGTAAGTTGTTGGAGGGGCAACAGATCGAGGAGTGAGAAATGAGGAGGAGGAAGACGAAGTGGGAAACGTTTGGGTTGAGAGGGGAATGATAGGATAATATACACACACACACACACACCCCTACACCTTTTTGCTTTTCTTTTTAAACTATGATTATTCAAATTTGAAGGTGAGATTCTGATATGGGGGCGGTGCTTTCTATAATTAATATTGGATGCCAAATGCGTTAATTAAATAAGTTATCCCCTTTTACGTTCTAATAGAATCCAAATGTTCTTATTAATTATCAACTCCAACTACTCATTCACTTCTCTTCCACACCTACAACTTTCTCAAAACTCTCTCCAATCGCTCCCTTCTATGTTGCCTCTTTTTTATTTGTGAATCAATAATAGCTTTTTATGATGCCTTTTATGAATATGATTATTAAGTATTCAAGCAATCAATTAATTTCATTTCGTGAGAGTATTGATATACAATGCTCCCTTCTATGTTACTAATTCATGGTTCGATATTCTTGTTATCCTTCTTCTATTCCTCTCTACTAGACTCATGATTGTCCATTCTACCTGTAAAGTCCCACATCGGTTGTGAATGAGAACTAAGCATGCTTTATAAGGGTGTGTATACTTTCCTCTCGTAGACGCGTTTTCTGGGTGGCTACGGCTGCACCCAGAGGAATAAAACTCTGCTCTTGGCTACAGCTGCAAACATGGATAATATCTGCGAGGGAGGGTGCTGGGCTGTTACACTACCATTCTCATTAATTAATACATTTAAGAAATTGAATCACTTCAAATGATTTTTCATAATTATTTTTCTACAAAATATTCATAATAGGTCCGGACCACATTTTCTATAGCTCTAGAAAAAGGGATTTCTTCCTCGAGCTTATAAGCCCTACCAAAAAAATAATCCTGGCCTTGACTAGCCTTGAAAGCTCTTTTTTTTTAATCAAGTTGGCTAACATAATTTTGAAGGTCTAATTTCAAAATGGTCAAATATTTTGTTTTTGGATGATGAATATGAGGATTAAGGAAGATTAATTTTGTATTTGCAATTTGGACTCTAGAAATTTATATTTTGTCTTTTAAAGTTAGGGTTTGTGTTATACAAATGGGACTTTGTAACATTTATTTTCTCTTCATTGGAGTTTGGATATGTATTGAAATAATGTGAAACTTAAATTAAAAAGGGAAATTTAGTCTGAGGTCCCAAATAAGCAATTTATTTATGTAAAAGTCCCATGGATGAAAAATATTTATTTTGAGATCCCAGGCAGGACCTCGTGTTGTCAACAGCAGCGCATGGTGTTGTTATTATCAGCACATGGTGTTGTCATTACCATCGTACATGGTGTTGTCAACACCAGCGCATGGTGTTGTCATTATCAGCACATGATATTGTCATTATCAGCATATGTTGTTGTCATTACCAACGTTTGGGACCTCATAATAAATATTTTTATCCATGGGACTTTTTCGTAAATAAATTTTTTATTTGGGACCTCATAATAAATTTCTCAATTAAAAAAGTTATTAAAAAAATATTACCCCGGCTTTTGAGCTTGACCCTAAGTCCAATCAATTGAGATTGAGTTTTAGAAATATAGAAAACTAATATTTAAATTTTAGGTAAAGAAGCTTCCTCAATTTAATGCTTAATAGTATGGTAAATAAGATTATTTAAGTATGAGAATGCACATAAAAAAAGTTGATCAAAGTAAGGTAAATAGGGATGAGTCATTTTAAAACATTTTGTGAAATAAAATTATATGATATAAATATTATTACAACGTATTATGCATTTATAGTGTTGAACACATATTTAATATATAGAATAATACAAATATTTAGATAAAAATTATAAATATGGAAAATAAAATAATTGAAATATTACATTTAGCATAAAAATAAACTCCTCCATTAGTTTATAGATTTATGATCAATGGATTGTAAATATATCTACTTTTTTTATCGTAAATATAAAACTTACAAAAGAGGTTTCAGATTTAAAATCGCAGGGAGTATTTTTTATTTGAAGTGTATGTACAACAAAAAATTTCTTTATCTAGGAAGTTTTCTTAAGAGTTTTTTCCCTTCAAACAATT
Organism: Vachellia pachyceras; assembly: GCA_025593235.1. Lineage (NCBI taxonomy): Eukaryota > Viridiplantae > Streptophyta > Magnoliopsida > Fabales > Fabaceae > Vachellia > Vachellia pachyceras. Next base: position 1,993 of record JANTPZ010000670.1, on the reverse strand, counting down.
TCCTTAAAATTGACATAAAAAGATAATTTTAAAATTTCCTATGTCAATTGTCAGGTGAGGTGACTGTATTATATATTAAAAGATAATTATAAAATGAAACTTAATTATTATTCGTGATATCGTGGGTTTTCCCATGTCAATTCACCTCTTCTCTTTGATTCTCATAGCCAAAGACAAAAGAAGGGAGACTTAATTATTCGTGATATCGTGGGTTTTCAATTTTGTCTACCAGATTTAATATAAAAGGTGGACCATACTTTTGTCTAACTCCCAGTAAAAGATAAATAGCAAGATTGTGTTTGATTCACCCTATTGACTTTTAAGGTGAAATAATCATTACTTTAAAAGTTTGATTGGCAATAATGTGTTACGGTGCATAGGGGTAAAATATAGAAAACTTGCTGCCGTCTTAACCTTTCATTCTTGTACGTTTGGTAAAACGGTTCCAAACGGTGGAGAAGTACTTTTATCATTTACGAGGTAAATATGTAAAAGATATTATCTCGTTTTGTTGAAAAATACTGTTGAACGTACTTTTGGGGTGTTGAGAAGTTTTTCCAAACACCCCATTATATAACCCTTCTTAATTGTTGGTTTAAGTGGTAAAACCCGATTGGTATTAAACACCGGAAAGTTGAAGACGATCTTGAACTTATAAGTTTTTAAGATGGGGCAATATTGTCCATATATATTGTTTAAAACGTTAATTTTAATTGTTAAATTTGAATTTATATTATATATTGACCGTTTGACAATTTAACGAAAGAGAAAAATTACCCGATTCAAAAATTCTCGGATCTAAAATAGCTCACAAAAACTTTTGGATGACTAACGCTCTTATGCGAAAATTTTCGGTCATATTATACCCATTCACCCCTAATTTTTCTGTTAACTTATTGATTCATATTGCTGCCTGAGATTATTGAAGATGACGTGACATTTTACATGTAATAAAAAAAATTAATAATTAGGCATCCTATGGTCTGATGCTATGAAACAGGCAATTCCGAAATACTTACCTTAATCTTGTTGCATTAGTCACCAATCTCATTTGATATTAAACATATTAGATTAAACGTGAAAAATACTTTTTAACAATATATATGATTTACAAAGAAAGTATGTAAAAAGAGTTATCTCAATTTGTGTGAACGTGTTTTTGCAATATTATCCAAATAGACCCAAATTTTCTTCAACGGATCATCGTCATTGAACTTGTTTAGATTAGCTGTAGAAGCTATTTTTTAACATAATTTATGATTAGGGATATAAGTATGTAAAATAAGCTTTGTCTTGATTTGTATGAATATGACTTTTGAATGCTAATGCAAACATGCCATTATTCTCATTGATATGAGATGACAATCTCAATTAGTAAGTTAATAAAACTAACAGAGGGCTTCATGGTAAGAGAAGGGTTAACATCATTTTTAATCCCTCAAGTTTATTTATATGAATTTTTTGTTTTAGTCCCTCAAGTTTTAAACCTATATTTTTTATTCATATAGTTACATAATGGTTCACATGTTTAGCGGCGTTAATTATCTTGATTAAGTTAGGGGCCAAACCCAATGGTTATTAAAAGTATATATTGTTACTTACCGACTTTAATTAATGCATTTAAATATTTATAAAATTATAAGGACTAAAACCATACGCTTGAAATTTTAGGGGTCAAAACCAAAATTCATGCAAAAAAAATAAAGATAAAAAAGGATATTAACCCTAAAAAATAAAAAAAGTTAAGAAGGTTCATTTTGACATTTAATATGTCAATAGAGTTATATAGAATCTATTAAGAGTTAATGGGATTTTTATATTTTTTAACACACACATGTATGAGAGTGATTAAGAGTTAATGGGATTTTTATATTTTTTAACACACATGTATGAGAGTGATTATGAGATCTAAGAAAGGAATTTAATAAAAAAAGGTTTTAATAATAAATAAGTAACATGCAAGGGGTTAAAGTAAAGTTTGAAGAGATACTTA
>JANTPZ010000669.1:0-30018 GCA_025593235.1 Vachellia pachyceras | reverse complement strand
ACTTCAAGTGTATACTCGAGTTTTGCTTCAAGTAATGCCATAGGAAACCCCAAAAACTCATCATACTCGAATATTAACTTCCAGAATCAACTTTGAACGTCCAAATGAAGCTTAGATGAATGGTAACTCAATGTATGATAATAAATCATCTATTTAAAAACATTTTAACATCCAAAATGAGTTATTTAACCAAATCATCCTCCAATTAAATGAATGCACAAATAATCACTAACCAATATGCATTGTAAAATCATTATGCATGGTAAATATGCAATATGAAAACTTTTTGCATTGTAAAAACATTTTACTCTTATTTGACATCATCAAAACCAATCATATCTAACATTTAATGAAGACTTGCAAGGTTGTTAATGACAATCTTAGCAGGAACTCCTGGGATCTTATGGTAATTTTGTGGATTTTTAGAACATTTCATTCATTAAGTCTCCTATTTATGACTTGATTGTAAATTTATCTTTTACTTTTGAAACACCTTCTGATTTAGTGCTTGTTTGGCAACATCGTTGCCAAAACGGTACACGTAAGCCGAGACAAAACCATCTTGAAATATGTAAAAACCATCTTGAAATCCATAAAAACCATCTTGAAATCCGTAAAACCATGTTGAAATCTATAAAATGTCTCAAAATCTGTAAATTCATTTCTCCCAACGGAGGCTCCAAACAAGCACTTATTATACTAGAAAATGAGTTTTAAGAAAGTTGACTTTAATAATTAAGGAAACGTGTAACAGAAAGATTCTGGCAAAAAAAAGGTGAAACAGAAAGAAAAGCAATAGAGTTTATGTGGGAAAAAATCACTCTCGAATTAAAATTTATAAGGTCAACTTTCATATTTACAACTTGAGTTGCATGATTTGTAAGTTAAACATGTAAATATTTAAATCCCTTGAAATTTACAAGTACTAGATAAAATTTATATTTAATTTTTATTTAAGACTTCTTTTCCAAAATAGATGCAATTACAAAACTTATTAGGAAAGGATTTTGACTGATTACCTACAATGTTTAATTTCAAATTTGAATCTGTACACAACAAACAACGGATACATAAGTTAACTACATGAATCACACGATATCGTTGTACTCAAATTTGAATATATATGAACATATATAAAAAAGGGTTTTCAACTGAGATATTCCAATTAAACCTTACAATGTGCTTGTTTGGGAATTCCTTTTTCCCAACGGGCACGTAAACCAAGACAAAAATCATCTTAAAGTTTGTAAAAACTATCTTGAAATCCATAAAAACTATTTTAAAATCTGTAAAACCATCCACAAAATACCTCAGAATCTGTAAACTCCTTTCTCCCAACGAAATTCTTAAAAACACACATAGGATCTAAGCCAATCGGGTAATTATATGTAAAAACTTTTCAGGAATCCGTTGAAACTACGCTTAACGAAAAACCTTAACTAAACCAACGAAAAAAAAAATTAAAGAACAGAGAATCAAATTAAGTGGATTGTGTTGCTGGCACGCTGCTTTCTTCATTCTCACACTAGGTTATCATGCATGCTTACTCATCAAGAAATTTACTTTTCTTTTTAATTCGGGTTATATTTAAAAGTTTTAAGCAGACCTTTTAAAGGTCTCAAAAAACGACAACCTCCCCCAAAATGAGTAATTCTTTATATTTATAAAACTTAAGCAAATAGATTTTATTCCATTAAGAAAGCTAACACCAAAGCTGCATACATATCTATAATAGGATCATGTTTATATGCCATGTGCAACTTTTTTAAAAGTTGTTTCCCTCACTCCGAATATTATCTTATTATTCTTTTTTTATATTATCTACACGTTATACTCTAAGTTTTATCCTATTATTATTATCATTAATGGGATTATTATCTTCCCCAAGTTTCCTAATTTATCATTAGACTTTGAAATAATAGAGAGCATAAAAAAAATGCGTTCACACTTATCCCAACCAAAGGGAAAGACATTATTCTTCATGTTTCTTTACGTTGGAAAAAGAAAACTCGTTCACGCTACAACGTTGAAAACATTAATCAAGTGTCTAGGCGTGCTCTTCATTAGTAGGATTATGCATGTGCCATTAGGCACAAAGGATGCGGTGCTTGTTTGTGAATTCATTTTCTCTAGTGGTGCACGTAAGTCAAAACAAAATCATCTCGATATATAACACTATATTCATATCGGAAACTGTAATTCCTTTCTCGCACCAAAGTTCCCAAACACACGCAAAAGTTAGATGGAAGCGTGGTGCCATTGGTTCTCTTATTTGTTTGTGTACGAACAACGACCAATCTGCTAATGGTCAAGTTAAAATTTTTCCCAATTTCTCTCTCTCCTTCAAAATCTCATTTAATATAGGTACATTTAAAAAATTAATTTAGAACAAATTAAATGGATTGCCCGTTGCACACACTCCAAATTATATATAGGGTATTTTCAAACATCTCACTATAAACAAAGAGATGGGGTTAAGCTTAAGTAATTATATTTGTTTGCCAATGATTTTCTTTTCAAAATTGAATTATATCTAAGATTATGAATAACATTAAAAAAAGTTTGAAATTCATGAATTTTAAAATAGAAATAATATTTAAAAGTGTAATTAATTCTCCATTTAGTGACTTGTAAAAACATCATTTTTCCTTCTAAAATTGTAATAAGGATTGCAAGAGCCCTCCTTTGATGCCAAGTACTCCATATATAAAGTAAGTTTACGAGTGGTAGTTGAGGTTATCATTAAATTTGTAAAATTAGAAGCATGCCAACTTGGTACAATTGAAACTCCTGGAGTTTGTGTTCTAAAATACAATGAAATTTTGAATCACAAAAAACTCTTGAGGAAGTAGTGACTTTAATATATATATATATATATAGCAGAGGTAGGAAAGAGTATATAACTATGAATAACTTTTATCCTCAGTACCAAACTTATATTCTTACTATATGTATCTTTATTTGATCTTATTCTGTATACCAAACAACCTATAGGTAAAGACTAGAGAGTGATTCATCCTAATCTCTTCTAATTGCGTATGGAGGAATCAGATACTGGCTCCGTTTGGATAACCCGTTGGGAAAACGGATACAGATTTTGAGGTAGTTTATGTGAGAGGAAAAGTGTCTCGGTAAGCGCACCCGTTGTGCAAACGGACTTACCAAACGGAGCTACTATATATTGGATCAGTTTGTGGAGGTAAAGTTATTGGGTCTCCTTCACTTTATAACTACGCTTGAAATACTTTCACAACTTGAACAACTTCATGATTGCCAACAAAAATTTATCCAGCTGGTAATGAATTGAATCATAATTTTAAAGTCGTAATGTGATGACACTGTTGGTAGGCGATTTACAATTACTTTGTTAAATGCTTTCTAAGAATGGTAGCGTGTCATAACCCTGTTGAACCCCTCGGGATTTAACACACCTAAAACTTTTTGTACTAAAAAACCTTTTCATAACTAATGGAAGTTTGATCTACATTTAATGTTTAACAGAGTCTCAAACAGAATTACTTCTACTATAAGGATATCGACATGCAGCAAAAGCAAAAAAAAAATTCATACAAACTAAATGGTTCGTTTGGTGAGTTTTTATTCTTAATATTGCATAGTCATATCATCATAGCGTTTAGTTTCATAGTGGAGAAGGCAAGGTGGGAATTTTCCCAATTGAAGGAATTTAATTAATGCTCTCTATTTTAGTTTGATCAGAAAGATATTGTATTTAATACTGATAGCACTCAACAAATGACACTAAAATTCTGATGCCCTCTGTATTTTATTGCATCGTTTGGCAACACGTTTTCCACCCTCAAAAGCACGTTCAACAATATTTTTTCGCAGAACGAGATAATCTCATCTACATATTTACTTCGACTTGTGTAAAAAGTACTTCTCCTCCGCTTTACCAAACGGACCTATATATTTAATATTGATACATCAATGTTAATATTATCTAAACATGGAGTTAGAGTACGCGTATTATAATGCATGCACTTACATATGATATAGTTTATTCTTTATATTTTTGAAGTTAATGCGCCACGTGATTAGTGAAATCAGTAAAAGTATTTGTATATATATACAATATTGAGGACAATTATTATTCGATTTTATTAAAGTTGGGTGCACTGACGGATTTGCATATACATATAATTGCTTGTTTGGGAACACCGTTTCCTCAACAGTAGACGCAAGTCAAGACAAAATCATCTCGAAACCTGTAAAAATCATCTCGGAATCCATTAAAACTATCTCGAAATCTATAAAACCATCTTGAAATCCACAAAATACCTCGAAATATGTAAATTCATTTCTCCCAATGAAATTCACAAACACACACTATGCTCATTTGGAAAACCATTAAGAGAATGATTTCATACAATCCAAGATAAGGGTGTGAAAGGAGTCTTGTTTCGATTGCCGTGAAAGCAATTCCAAACGGAGTTACCAACACATATCATGAGACCAATATATATATATATATATATATATTGAAGCTTAATTGACAGAAAATGGCAAGAAAGTGAAAAATTTGTGGCTTTGACTGTAAATTAGGGTTTTGTAATCACTGCAAGGCTAGCTTGTGCTATCTGAGTCAGGGTTTTAATTTCTTTTTGTTGCATTTGAAATAATAACAAGCACTAATAATTAGATGTTACAAATGGAATGAAGACGATGTTTACACTTGTGGAAAAACTTGTTATCGTAGCACTAAAGATGACCTGATGCGTGATTTAATTTGCTTACTTTTATGTGTTACTTGATTGCAACAAAAGCTAGTGGTGGTGGTAAAGATGAGCACGATCGATAATAAGGATCAAATACTTTAACAAATCAAAATCAAATTAAAAAAAAGGAGATTTGTAAACATGCACAAACAAAGAAAAAAAAAAAGGAGATTTATTGATCTCATCACCACTTTTATGTATGTGCTTTGCTGATTCATGTTTCCATCACTCTCTCCATTCATCCATTCAACGTTTATTACCCATAATACATTACTTGTATATATACACACTCTTCCAATTTTCAAACTCCACTTATAATTCTTCTTCTCATTCTTCATAATTAGATACATGGCATAATTTGATACACACATAAAGTACAGTAGTCTTGCCGGTTAATAAATTTTGGGATATTTATTGTAAGGTCACATAGAAGGAAGTTATTTATGAAAATGTTTCTAAGAGGTTGTCAATGACAAGTCGAAGAGCATCATTGACAAGTGGAGCAGTTTTCATTGACAACTCTTAGAACATTTTCATAAATAGCTTCATTCTATGGATCTTACAATAAATTTCCCTAAAATTTTTACATATACACTTTTCACCAGTTTTCTAAAAATACTAAAAGAATAGAAAATGTTTTTATATACCCACTAATAAATTACATTGTCTATTGGATGTATTTATGTATGCATTGCTAAACCCGCCAACCAATTTCTTTTTAAAAAAGTTAAAATTAATTTATAAAAAAATATATGGACAATTATTGATCATAATGTAAACCTAATTAATACTTTATGTTTGTTGATCATTTGATTGGTTTTTATGTAATTTGAATTTAATGTTATAAAGTATATTACATATCTTAAAGTTGTATGATTTAAAACTTGAATTAGATATTTTAAATTCTTTAATATTTAATATATATTATAAATTTTAATAAACATATAAATATTTATAAAAATAATAAAAATAAAGTTATTAGACTCTAAGAAAACACATTTGGAATAAACTTATATATATTGTTTAGAAATTATAATATTTTTAATAAATTTTATGTATTTTAATATTAAACAATTTTAAGAAATAATTATTTATGATAAAAAATTAAAAATAAGATTAAAATATATATATACAATTATGTGTTGCGATATTCATGAAGATTTAACATTTTTAAAATTTACTTTAAAAATTAATTTAAAAAGAGGCTAGTTAAATGGTACAGGTATATGTGCTACCTGCACCTTGAAGGCTGTGATTTTCACCGTTCGAACCTGTCATGACTTATTAGCTGAACCCATTTTACCCACTCTTCAAAAAGTGCAGCCCCCACATAATTTTTAAAATAATAATAATATTTTGAATTTTATCAACTTAAAAGTTAAAAGTGTTGGAATCTTGTTCAAGCTTAAAACTAACTATACCATATAAATACTTCTTGATATAATAACCAATTTACTGTTTTATTTTTATATATTAAAGAAACCAATCAATTGATATATTTATTATTTTTTAACTAATTTTGTTTAACTTGTAAGCTTATATATAATCTAATTATACACAGAAGTATTTCAGAATATGTGTTATAATTAAATAATTTATTCACAGTTTTTAATTTTTATAAAATATCAACGGACTCTTGTTGATGCAGTCAAGTGTTAAATTAAGAAAGATGGTTTGGGTTGCCAACATTAAAGGAAAATGGGATTAAGCTACTGGGCTTAAAGTAAGATACACAGAGATTCTTATTGATGTAGTCGCTTGTGAATAGTAGAAATTGAATGAAATATGGACAGCATAGCGTGAGAGAAGTAGGGGATGGACAATAGTTTGATCCCGATGATTTTTTTTTTTTTCCTGTCCTGTTTCCAGAGCTTCACCCCGACTAATTCGGACCCAACCTGCGTCACGCACCTGGAAATGGTGGGTGAGTCTTCCAACGGTGACTACTGCATGCACAAGGACTCGAACTCAAGACCTTACTTAAGTTGGAACAAGCTGCTTACCACTTGATCCTACCAACCGTTGGTGTTTGATCCCGATGATGTTACAATGTGAAATAAACCAGAAAAAAATAATCGGTCTACACCCTTTTTCGCACATCCGCATCATCTAACGGCCTTCAGGAATAGGGTTGAATGCTAAATCCACGAATTTAACTGTTTGGATCAAGATTTGAGGGATGCAGAAGACGAATATGACCTCCTGGAGAGCCTTCATATGTCCTCTAAATATCTCCAAGTTGAACTTCCAGTTGAATCACACAGTCATGTGGGCTTGCGGACTAGGCCTGAACTGGTCTAACACAAGTCAATTTTCTAAACATACAACTATATTATCATAAATTTTTATTTTATGATGATAAACGATAATGAATAATTTTAGTTGAGTTCAAAAGAAGCTCAATCCATGCACACAGATATGGACTTTGCCTTCTCTAGATGCCCACTAAAGCCCATTCAATTATCAACTGAAGCCAGCGAAATCACTAACCCACACTCCCACACAATGGGTGATGCTTTTAAAAAATATCACGCCCAATCCTTATGTGAGAGCCAATTCATTTTTTTGAGATATTAAAAAATTTAAATAAATTAATTATAACCTATATTATAAAATATTTATATGTATAATTAGATTATCTATAAATTTATAAGTCAGAAAAATTAATTTAGAGAAAAATGATAAATGCATCAATTATTTAAATTCTTTAATAACAAAATAAGTCAGATGACTCTTATATTAAAAAATGAATGTGCTATTAGTAATTGTGAATGGAGGATGAATCATTTGGTAAAGGGTTTGCCTTAAAACTATGAGTCTGTAGTTTAAATATCACCTTATTATTGGGCGATTTGTAAATATTTGTTTGAGCTATAATGTATAACCTAACTATGGTGAGTCAATAGATGCAACTCACCTAAATTTTATTTTGTTTGTACCAATAAAAAGAAAAAAAGATAAATATTAGTGATTTATTAAAATAAATAAGGAATTATTAATGATGTCTTTCAAAGAAGAGTATGATTTTTTCAACATGCACGATTGCCCAAGAAGTTAATTATAGATCATCAACTGATTTTTTTCCTTTTATTAACATCTTTTAAAATTATGTATTAGTTGTTGTGTCTGCTGAATAAAAATTAACATTAACTTAAGTGTTTGCCTTGAAAATATATAAAATAATTCTTAAAATTTATACTGCTCTCTTGAAAATTAAGATTGAAGTCAATTATGAATGACTGAAAAACTGGAAAGTTAAGGGGGGAAAAAAAGCAAAACAACAAAACAAAGGACAAAGTAAAGAAAAGAGTGAGGTATAAAAGACATGATAAAAGAAAGGGAAACAAACTTTTCTTTTAATAAACGGTGATTGATTGATTGATTCATTCAAGTGTAAAGAAATACATTATCTTAGATATGTGAATATTTAAATATAACTTGATGATATTATTATATACCACCATCAGATGATTACATGTCTAAAGAGAAGCTAACAAATTGACTAGAGTAGTCAACGAGAGTTGCACAGATGATAAGAAACAGGCTGAACTCTCACATAGAGGTGAGTTCGATTCCCTCTGCTGTTATGAGGGTTCCTTTAGTAGATGATTTTGTAAGTCTCTTATAAATTTTCAAAGAGTTCTGGAACCATACTCTAACTTTAGTGGGGGACTGGTACGAAACCAACTAAACATTTATGTAAAAAAAAAAAATTCAGTACGCCACTTCATTGGTAAAATGGTAATAAGATGACCAGTACGACAAAACGACACTCATGAATGATGCGTTTTCAGTTGTTAGTTGTCATCGCTTACCTAAACTCATAGATATTATAAATCTTATTTTTTAAAAAATAAATCTATATTTACAGTATACAACAAATACATATAAATATATATATATATATGTGTGTAAATAGGGGCGGTTCTAGGTGTATTTCAAGGGGTTTAGCCACACCCCTTAACTTTCAGAAATTAGGTATATATTAGTAATATGTAATTTATGTTGTACCCACTTATTTACTAATTTTGAACCTACTAAATTTTTATTTAAATTTTTTTCAAAATATATTAAGAATAAATATCACTTATCTTCTTGAAAAATAATTTGCACCTCTGAGTAGAATCCATCTCTGTATATGAATGTATTGGATGGAAGAGGGGGAGATGGAACAAGTATCTATATATGTTGAAAGGGCATGGGAAAGGAGTGAGGAAGGTGCACAATGATAAAGTTGAGGGAATGGAAGACTTTATGGTTCGCATTGTGTTTGAAAGTTACGACATTATTATTCTACTCAAACCTGTTCCTTATCTTATTCTTACCTTCTTCCTCATTTCCTTCAATCCTTTCCATCTTCCCTCTCCTTTTTATTATTATTTTTTTAAATGCAAGCCAATTATGGTTTTCATGATTTCCATATCAACCATATATCTGTCGAATCCTAGTCATGACGTCCCACGAATCTTTTTTTTTTTTTTGTCTTTGTTCCCTTCACACTTTCCACCGCATCCAAAATACTGTTTGTACTCCTGAAATTCCATGCCATCAATATTTTACTTAAATAAAATGTTTTAAATATATTTTATTATGATTCTCACAAACATATATTATAATAGATTTTTAAAGAAAGATAAATAATTATGAGAAATTTATGAAATATAAAATCTATAATAAAAAACGTTTAAGACGCTTTCCTTGGGTGGGGAGTAAATAATGCGTGAATAAACAATTTTTGTGTTCTTATATAGATTATCTTCCAACTTAACTATTAGAATATATTCTTATTCTGCTTTTTAAATATAAAAAAATAACATGAATTCAAGTTGTCCAAATTTAATATAAACAATTCAAATTTAAAACTATTATTTACTAAATATAACAGATCAATATAAGCCTCGTTGATGCTCTTATCTTAAAAATAGAAGGTACGAAGATATTCTGTCTACTTTTCTTTTATTCACGTAGAAGCTATGCTCACATTTAAAAATTATAAATAAATAAATAAATACACAGCCTCCACCACCATAGCTTTTATACTTCCATTTAGAAGTATATACATTGACCGTTTATTTCCCCTCCAAACATATCTATTCTTCTATTGAAAGTGATTTTATTTGAAACACGGCTAAATACTAGAAATGAATATATCTTCTTGTAAGAATTCAAATTTTAATTCATGATATTGCAAGGAATTAACTATTTTCTTGTATCCAACCCTCATCGGTCACATCAAGCATTTGTTTATTTCTTTTATATTATGATATAATGATAGAAAATTTATCATTAGGTCCCAGATAACTCAATTAATGAACAAAATATTTTAAAAATCGTTAAAATTACAATCACAGTCCAACAGTAGCTGCTTCGATTGTTATTGACTTCTGGTGAGGTCATCAATGACAACCGAACCAGCTACTGCTGAGACCTAATGGTAATTTTACCAATCTTTGAGACTTTTCATTCATCAATTGATCTGATGATAAATTTCTCTATAATAATTGTATGGTATGTAAGATCGGAAGAAATATATTCCTGCAACATGATATGGCACCGGCCACCACATATACATAAATAATAATTAGAACTTTCTTAAAAATCTCATATATGTACATTAATGTTTGGGAATAAAGATGACAATGAGGTAATAAAGGGAATGGAATAGGTTCCCTAGATTCTTATTGACTATTTTATTTCTTTTTTGTTGGTCTATTTTTCTATCGTTTTGAGAATTTGAGTTACATTTTCGTACAGCCTCGACCAAAACAAAACAAGTTATCTGACCACTCAATCCATATGCTTATATTTAACATTTTTCTTCTTTTATTAAAACATAAATATAAGATCTTTTAACAAAATATTATTATTGATGAGCTATGAATATAAAAGTGTAATTTATTTCTTGAATATTTACATGCAGTGTATGGGGGCATAATTGATCAAATAACATTATTTATATGATTTATTAGTTTTATAAGATGTATATTTAAATCTTATATATAGAATTAGAGGTATAGGATGCATAAAAATTATGCTAATCCTTTTTAAAGGGGTACAATGGACCTTATGCAACTCTATCACATATGTAAATTCCAATATTGATACCTTTAGTTTTACATATAAGATTTTGTTTATAGCGTAAAACTTGTGTTAACCTTAAATACAAAATTTCATTTATATAATTATATTTAGAATTGGATGAAACGATATTTAAGCAACCCATGTCTAGAAAATATATTGGTGTTTCCATTTTTGACTAATAGAATCTATTAAAATGATATGCCATTGTCTTAAACATATTCGATAAAATTGAAATAATTGAGAAAATTAATATACGCAAAAGTGGCATGCTCAAATATATTGACATTCATACAGGAATGACATTGAAAAAGGGATTATTAGTATTTTGGCCAAACAAAATAGTTGAAATGGTTTTATGGATTTTAAGATGATTTTTATAAATTTCAAGATAGTTTTTACAGATTTTGAGATGGTTTTATTTCGGCTTGTGTGTACCATCAGGGAAACGAATTTTTCAAATAAGCACATAAATATCTTCCACATATTTACCTCGATTTACATAAAAGTACTTCTCTACCGCATTCCCAAATGAGCACTATGTCATAAATAATTACATGCAGTGTATAGGGGGCATAATTGATCAAATAACATTATTTATATGATTTATTAGTTTTACAGGATGTATATTTACATCTTATGTATAGAATTAAAGGTATAGGATGCATAAAAATTATGCTAATCTTTTTTAAAGGGGTACAATGGACCTTATGCAACTTGATCACATATGTAAATTCCAATATTGATATCTCTAATTGTACATATAATATTTTGTTTGTAGCGTAAAACTTCTGTTAACCTTAAATACAAAATTTCATTTATATAATTTTATTTAGAATCGGATGAAATGATATGACATTGTTTTACAATGATATGCCATTGTTTTAAACATATTCGATAAAATTGAAATAATATTGAGAAAATTTATATACACAAAAGTGGCATGCTGAGATTTATTGACATTCATACAGGAACAGTAGCGGAGCCACCTTGTACCCAAGGTAGTTAAATGTAAGTAATTATAAAATTGTTATTATACATCCACTGATATTTAAGATTTGAATCCACTTAAATTATCTATAGTAAGCTTGTTGTCATTTGTTTGAAGAAAAGAATTACCCCACTTTCGTCACTGTGCATGAATGACATTGAAAAAGGGATTATTAAGATCATTAATAGTATTTTGACCAGAAAAAGATCATTATTAGTATATACTCATAATAACAGTACAATTTTCTTAAAAATAAAAATAATATGTGAGAAAATGTGTTTAATTGAGATAAAATGGTAAAAGGCAATGTTGGGGGAATACCGAGGCATCGGAAGGGTGGGGGCCTGAGAGGGTCCAAGCGATCTCTTTTTCATTGATTGCCGACCTTCTTTGTCTTACTTTTTTTGTCATTTTTCAGCCTTTCTTTTTGTTTTATTTTAACATATTCTACTTGAAATTACCAAAACCCCCCATGCATAGCTTTTTCTTCCATCCTTAATGCCCTTATCTTGCTTTTTCAATCAACATTTTTCTAAAGGCACATTCCAAAAAGTCAAAAACTCATCACTTGCCCCATAATTACAATATTCAATATTGCTGGGCCTTTACAAATTAGTGATAGTTTTTTTAGGAGATTTATTGTAAGGTTCCATGTTAACGAATTATTTATTGTAAGATCATAGGGGTTGTCAGTGGCAGCTGCTTCATTTGTCAATGGTGTTCATCGACTTGTCATTAACAATCTCTTGGGACCTTTTCATAAATAACTTCATTCTATGGGATTTAAACCTAAATCTCCCTAATTTTTTGATAAAAATATGTTGCCAAAAGTATATATGGGGACAGGGTATAGCATGTAAGCTAATTTATCATTACGTAACGAATTAATATTGAACTTCTACCGAAGTATGTATCCATATATAATATTAATATAGTAAAATACATATTAATTTATTTATAATTAATTTGATAAAAATATCATTGTTGAACTGTGAATTAATTATTTATGAATTTGAATTATAAGATTTCAACTTCTTTTTTTTTAATAACACGGCAAGCAAAGCTTGAGGTTTAATCAATTACACAAGAGATCCATCGGAGAGATATATCCCTGAGCACATCCTCAAATCATACAAAATAATATCACCACAGTACATAGGCGGATTCTAAAGATAAACTCGGCCTATCATGGCTCCATGAGCATCCTTGGCAATATAATCATCACAAACTAGAGCTTCCCTGTAGCAATGAATAATCTCCAACTCCCACCCTCTTGTAACAAGAACATGAATGTCCTTAATGACTTGATATAACGGGTGAGAAGGACCACAATCCGAGAAAATTAACTGGATAACTTCAAAAGAATCAGTGTATAGTTTTACCTTATCAATTCCTTTCGATTGACATAACACTAATCCTTCTTTAATAGCATGGAGCTCAGCTTCGGTTATAGTAGCAAAACCAAGTTGTACTAATTATTTAAGATTTCAACTTCTACATGGTTAATTGGTTTCATTTTTCCCACCTAAAACCCTTAAGTTGCTTGATTGTATTCTTTTTTGACCTCACATTACATGATTGCATTCATCTTATTTATTATTTTGTACTAATTATTAATATTTAAAGAAAAATGGTGTGAGGGGAAAGGAAAAGGGAATAGTGGCAGTTATGAAATTTTCTGAAAGATGAAGGGCCATCGTACAGAGCGGTCATATTCTTGCAGCTTCATGTCCTGTTCACTACCCTTTACTAGTATCGAACCAAACCTGTTCCTTTATTTCGTCTTCTTTTTCATTTTCCTCTTTTTTTTTTATTTATCTTCCTCCTTGGGTTTTGACCGTTGCTTTCCCTAACTTCTTTCTCTTTCCCTCTCTCTCTCTCCCCTTCTGACTCTCTCTCACTATTCCCTTACCGTGATAATAGCTTCCGTCGCATTCCGCCGGCAAGTGTCTGGTACGATTCCCCTATGTCCATCTCCATTCTTCATCAGTTTTTCTTTCTGCATTGTCGTCTGCTTCTTCATCTTGTACCTGCGTCAACATTTCTCTTATTCATCTCACTCTTTGAAAGAAAAATCATAAAGGATGTGGAGGAAAATTTCTCCTTTCTCGAAATTGAGAAAACTTCAATACTGGCGGTCTATTTCTTTCGCGTCTTCGAAATGGCGAGTCTATTTTTTTTTTTTTTTTTGGTTTTTCAGCACTTCTATGGTTCTTGATAATAATGTGTTTTTACACTTTGAAACTTTACTTCTTTCTTTTTGGTGTTTTCTAGGCTCCACTGCTAAGCCTTTGTCCTTTCTTTAACTTGTTGCTATGAACTTCTCCTCATTTTAACACAACTCACATTATACGTCTGTACATTGAAATTACGATTTTCCAGTTTGAGATTGATGGTCATTTTCTGCTACTTCGAGTTCACTGGTCAGTGGTTTCCAATGTTGTTTATGATGCAGTACTGTTTTCACTTTGCTGTGGATTCAAGTACTTCAAGTGTTTGTTTATTTTTCTCTGAGAGAAGAAATATCCCCAGATCCAAATTTGCTCATGATATCGCCTAGTTTGGTGTTGTAGAAAACAGTGGGATGGCTCTTAGAATCTACTTTAGACACCTACGTTGTGAAAGCCTGACTTTCATAAGCCTCCCTTCTAGTGACTTCAGCTTAAAGAAAAGCACCACATCTTCTTAGTGTAGATGCTTTTATTTTTATTTTTTAACTCAAATATAACACTTGCTTTTATTTCTCTTCTGATGACATTTTAATATCCTGAACGGCAGAAAACACTGGTGAATTATTTATGAATCTCGCGAGATCTGAAGCAAGATTCTCCTTTGATTTCCCTGTGCCTGAGATAGAAGAGGAAACCCAGAGTAAGAGATATGGGATGTTCTCAATCAAGGCTAGATGATGAAGAAGCAGTTCAGCTTTGCAAAGATAGAAAACAATTCGTCAAGCAAGCTGTTGAGCAAAGAACTCGCTTTGCTTCTGGGCACATGGCCTACATACAGTCCATGAAAAGGGTCTCAGCTGCCCTTCGTGATTACATTGAAGAAGATGAGCCGCGTGAGTTCTTATTGGATTCCTTCATAACCCCTACATTGACCCCTGTGAAGAAGAAAACCAATCCTGGCTTCATCCCCATATCATCAAAACCCTTTAAACCCAGAACTATAGAGTTTGAACCAAATTCTTCAACACTGAAAGTGAATTACCTTATGTCAAGTTATACTCCAGCAGTTTCAGTTGAGGAGAGGCCTCAATCAACAGAAACGATAAGGGTTGAAGCGTATTCCCCTACGAACCAGCCATATGGTGTTGACAGCTTCTTTGGCCTGCAATCCTCACCTGTAAATCCCTCAATCTTTTCTTATTCTCCAAACAACAGACCTAGTATTCCTCCTCCTTCACCCCAAAATTCCCAATGGGACTTCTTTTGGAACCCGTTTTCGTCATTGGACAACTATGGTTACCCGAACCGGAGTAGCTTAGACCACACAAGTATGGATTATGAGGCCAGAGGATTGAGGCAGGTCCGAGAAGAAGAGGGGATACCGGACTTGGAAGAAGATGAAACTGAACAAGAGGATTTTATTGGAAAGAGAAAGGTGCCAGAGGAAAGAAACAAAGTTGATGTAAATACCTCAAGAAAAGAAGATGTCACAGTTGAAGACGTTGATGATGACAGCGATGAAGATGATGATGACGAGGATGAGGATGATGATGAGGGGGGAACAGAATGTGAAACTGAGACCGTACATGAAATCAAAGACTCACAAATCCCTGGTAGTAAAAGGTTTGATGTATCAAAAGCACAAACTGCAGGTCACATTGACTCTAAACGTCAGGATGTGACAATTGGCAATCAACAAACTAAGGAAGAAACTCCTGGTTTTACTGTTTATGTAAATCGAAGGCCAACAAGCATGGCAGAAGTGATAAATGATCTTGAGGCGCAGTTCAAGATAGTCTGCGATGCAGCCAATGATGTCTCAGCATTGTTAGAGGCCAGGAAAGCTCAATATTTACTAACGTCTAATGAACTCTCAGGTTTGATGGAATTATAATGTTCGTTGTGGTACTTTCCTGTTTGCTGATGGATTTCAATATAGCCATTTTTGTTTCAGTCAAATGTGTGCATAATTATGAAAACTTAAAACCAAACCATATTTCTTTTGCAGCAACAAAATTGTTGAACCCAGTGGCTTTGTTCCGGTCAGCTTCTTCACGCTCCTCCTCTTCAAGATTTTTAATGAATTGTTCAAGCACCAGAGAAGATTATGAGAACAGTAACGATCTCTCAAAGGACTCCTGTATGTTTTCCGGCGGTCATCATTCGACATTGGACAGGTTATATGCATGGGAGAAGAAACTCTATGAGGAAGTTAAGGTATATTTCTGAGCTATCTTTCCTTATGAAAATATGTAGGCTTCTCTATTAGTAAGCTTCCATGTTTTCATTAAGTGATTCCCCGTTCAATGCATTAAACGAAGACCTTTTTTCTTTGACCCTTTCAACTGCTAATATGAGTTGGCTCACTTGATAAAAGAAATCTCGTAAGAGCTCTTGAATCGCCTGGTAGGGAAATCCCCTCATGACTGGGTATGCCCCTTTGTTAATTCCTACACCAAAATACAAAACATAGATGCTAGTGTTTTAGGTTAGTGTAGGTGAGGAGTAGGTTTTATATTTTATTAGATTATTATCGTTACAGGTTATCCATCATGCTTATGATTATGGTAAATATTAAGGATGAGAAACTTATCACTCACTGTGTTGACTTTCCTGTTCAACAGTGTGGAGAACGTGTTCGAATTGCATATGAGAAGAAATGCATGCAACTCAAGAACCAGGATGTTAAAGGAGTGGACCACTCTTCAGTAGATAAAACAAGGGCAGCCATTAGAGATCTTCATACCCAGATGATGGTTTCAATGCACTCGGTTGAAGCTATTTCCAAGAGAATCGAAGCTCTAAGGGACGAAGAGTTGCACCCCCAACTCCTTGAATTGGTGCAAGGGTATGTATGAAAATCGGTATCACCCAACATCTTTCTTTTAAATTCAAGTATTCAAGACTTTGAACATACAAGTAATCTCTGTTTTTCCCTGGGCTTTAATGATGCAAACTGATTTCAATTAACTTTTTAATGCTCGCTATAAATTCTTCGATAGAATTATATTATGACTTGCGGTCTGCAGATAAATTTTTTCGAACAAGTCAATAATGTGATTTTGATGGACTACATTATTGACTCTACCGTAACCAACTTCACCTAAATTTTCGTTTTTTGGCCCAATTGAAAAATCACCATACAAAAGTTAGCCACTGTTAGGAAAATAACATTTGAAATCATTCTAATGTTTTATTTCATTGGACAGTGTTCATTAGAAGTAGAATCTTGTGAACAATATAATTGGATGGAGTAAAAGGGATTTGATACCCTCTTCAGCAAGTTCCATGTTGAACATTTTTAAGAGGGATTTGATACCCTCTTAAAAACGTGTCCTTTGGGCCCAATAATAGAGACGGTTTTTGTTGCTATACTATTCATAGCCAGGAATTATGCAATCTTGCCCTGAGTTTTTTATGATAACACTTCAACTCATAGTTGTTCAACATTTCAAACGCAGGTTGGCAAGGATGTGGAAAGTGATGGCAGAATGTCATAGAACACAGAAGAGAACTCTAGATGAAGCCAAGATTCTTCTAGCTGGGACTCCTTCTAAATCAAATCCCAGAAAACAAACTTCCATATCAATAACTGACCCACAAAGGCTAGCCCGTTCAGCCTCTAATCTTGAAACTGAGTTGAGGAACTGGAGAGCGAGTTTTGAGTCATGGATCACTTCTCAAAGATCCTACATTCACGCACTAACTGGCTGGCTTCTCCGGTGCATGAGATCCGAATCCGACGTATCCAAGCTACCAGGCTCACCCCACCGGTCCAGCAGCACTCATCCAATATATGGACTCTGTGTTCAGTGGTCAAGGCGTCTGGATGCTATCCAAGAAACAGCAGTTCTTGATGGTCTGGATTTTTTCGCTGCTGGTATGGGGTCACTCTATGCACAACAACAACAGCTAAGAGAAGATTCTCTGCAACGAAATCAAATTGGATCAAAAGAATTAAGTGGGAGTGGTATGGAAATAGTGGAAGTTGGTGGTGAGGTTGAAGATTTAATGACCCCAGAAAAAATGGCTGAAGTTGCAATTAAGGTGCTTTGTGCTGGGATGTCAGTTGCTATTAGCTCACTGACAGAGTTTGCTATTGAATCTGCGGAGATATATGAGGAACTTGTTAAGCAATGGGAGAATGTTAAGTGGCAGCTTCCTCCTCCTAAAGGAACATGGAACATGGATTAAATTAGTTTTTTTGTGAGATTAGTTTATCAATGAGTGTCAATATATATGCATACATATTTAAGCTTATCAATACAGGCTAGAGCAATTAGTTAGTTATGTTATTCTCTTTTTTTTTTTGTTGCAAAAATCCCTGAGTTATCACGAAAAAAAATACTATGTGAGCCCTAAAGAGCACCAATTATCAGATAGTATCAGATAGGACAAAAAATACAGGCTAGAGCAATTAGTTAGTTATGTTAATCTACTGGGCAAGTATCAGATAGGACAACAAAAAAGTAAGCCTTATTCTATTAAGTGGATCGGTTATACTGATTATATAGTCTCATTGTGCCTAGAAAACACCGAAGTTTTTAGACAAATTATTAACATAAAGATTTCACTCAATAATTTTGTAGTGTTATCTTTGATTTTTTTCAACCCATTTTTAGAAGATCTCATATGGTTTGGGATGACTTCCCAATCATGTTGCACGAAAATCAAAATAAAACTCCTCTCACGTACTTACTTTTTTTTTTTTTGTCAAAAGAGTCAATTTTATTAATCACAAAAAATATTACACTCACCAATAGCCGAAGCCAAATTAAAAAAAACGCTCAAGCAAATCCTATCATTACAACCTAACACACCAACCTCACAAAAGAAATACAATCACCAATGTCTAAGCCTAATAATATTCTAAAGAACTAACAAAAGCTAACAGTAACAAATTTAAAGCAAACTAATTATCATGAGGAAGTAGATGTCTGTGATTTACCCAATACCTGACTTTCTGCTTCCATTATGCTTGTCGTTCTCCATTTCCAATTCTATCAGGAGCTGTAGAGAGGTTGGTGGCTGATCAAGCCATCCTTGCGGTACCAATCCTCCCATCACCTCAGTTGCTAACATCTCAGCAACATTATTTTCTGCTTTCCCTATCTGTGTCACCTTCCAATTACAGTATTCCTCAGTTTGCAATATCTTCCTGCATTCCCATATAATCTCTGCACATTCCCATATATTTTCTTCTTCCTTCGACTCCCTTGCCCCTCTATACAATTTTTCTACAAGGTCTTGGCATTCAGTTTCTACTTTTACCTTGCCTCCCCACCAAATATCCCCACTTTGTAATACTTCCTTCAGCGCTAGGCATTCTGACATGAAGTATGAGTCCCCATGTATTATCTTCCCTATACCACCAATATAACTCCCATTCCAGTCTCTCCCCACCACACCCATTGCAGCTCTTTTATTCTCCTGTCCCAATGTTACCCCCACGTTAATCTTCACAGTACCCCAAGCAGGTTTCTGCCATTTCCCCAACCTGCCTTCCTTCATCACATCTCTTCCCTTATTTGCCTCCTCCACTGCATCCTCCATCCTCCTTCCCCTTGTGACTCCTGTTGTTGTGCCTGAGTTGCACCCAGCTACCTTCTCTTTTTCTGCTTCCCACTCCATATCCCTTAGATCTCTCCTCAGTACAGCTGCCAACGAGGCAGGTGGTTGCCTTAGCCAAACCTGTGGTACCTTCCCTTTTAAAGCACAGCTTGCCAGGTGATCCGCAGCTTCATTCCCCTTACGAGATACCAGGGAAATTGTCCAATTTTCCAAGTTCTTCCAGCATCTGATACATTCTCCCAAAACATCAGCAGAGCCCCACTCACAGCCTCTCTCATCCATCCTCCCCATGTGTCTGTATAGTTCCTGGCAATCTGTTTCAAGTATCACTAGATTACTTCCTAGCTGGTCCCTATACTTCATTGCTTCCATGATTGCTAAACATTCTGCCATGAAAGGAGAAGCCGCCTCTACCACTCTACCAATTCCCCCCAAAAACATTCCTTTGTCATTTCTGTTCACCACCCCTATAGCAGCTTCCCTGGTACTTTTCTTATAGGATGCATCAACATTAACCTTCACTATCCCTTTACTTGGCAGCTCCCATTTTGTCTTCCTTTCCTGCATTATGTCTGCCCCTTTAGCCTTCTCTTTTTTCTCATTTGCATCTTCCTGATCTCTTAGCAATCTCATTGCTCCTGCTACACATTCCCATGCATTAACTTCAATTTTTTCATATACTACTCTGCACCTCATCTTCCATATTCCCCAACATAGGCCTGCAAAAAAAGCCACGGTAGAATCATCTGGCTTTTCTTTATTGCCTATCCACTCTTCAATCCACCTATCCAGCCTACTCATTCCCTCTTCCTCAATTCTTACTGTCAATGGTGAGCCAAACCAACACTGCTTAGCCCATGGACAGAAGAATAACATGTGCTCAGTTGTTTCCACCTGTCCTCCACATATATCACACATAGGGCTTCCAGCACATTTTCTTTTATACAGGGCTTCTTTAGTTGCCAATGCACCTGAAACTGCTCTCCACATGAATTGATTCACCTTTGGGGGCATCTTAATTTTCCAAATCGTCTCCCACAGATTCTTGGTTGGAACATAGGAACAGCTTGGCTTATCTTTTCCTGTATCCTCCACTTCCTTCAAAGCCTCTTTATAACCTGATTTTACTGAGTATTCTCCATCCTTGCTGTACATCCAGACATACTCATCCACTTTTCCGCATCTAGGCAATTTAATTCCTTTTATGCTGCTAATTTCTTCTTCCTGCAATATTCCCCTTACTTTGTCCAGCTTCCATTTCCCTTCTTCTATTAAATCTGCCACCTTTATCTCTTTAATCTCTTCCTGCAATTCTCTTTCCCCAATTTTCCATCCAGGTATAGATGGAAGCCATCGATCAGAAAACACCTTAACTCTCCCCCCATCTCCAATTTTCCACCCTAAACCTTTTTCCAACAGCTCCCTTCCCTCCAAGATGCTCGCCCAACCCCACGAGGACTTATTTCCTTTTTTTGCTTTCATGAACTCGTTAGTTGGGAAGTAGAGGCCCTTTAGAATTTTCACCCAAATAGCATCAGGGTCATGTATGATTCTCCATGCTGTCTTTGCCAGCAAAGCCTTATTGAACAGTTCCAGTCTCCTGAACCCCATGCCTCCCACATTCTTGGCTTTAGTCATTACTTCCCATGCTTTCCAGTGTATCTTTCCTTCTTGTCCTCTCTGGCCCCACCAGAAATTGGATAGCATGCTGTCAATCTCCTTACACGTTTTCCTCGGGAATTTAAAGCAGGATATGGGGAAATTCGGGATTGCATTAGCTACAGCTTTTATCATTATCTCCCTTCAGCAAAGGTGAGTAATTTCTGTTTCCACCCTTGTAATCTCCCATTAATTTTCCCTTTCACATATGCTAATGCCTCAGTTTTCGATTTTCCCCATATCATAGGTAATCCCAAATATCTTCCGGGATTCTCAGTTGCTATAATTCCCATCTCCTCATAAACCTCCTCCTTTACTTCTTCACTAGCATTCTTTGAGAAATATATACAAGATTTTTCCATATTCACCTCCTGACCTGAGGCTTTACAGTAATCCATCAGTATATTCCTCAACATTCTGCAGTTCTTCTTCCTTGCATTGATGAAGAACAATGCATCATCAGCAAAAAAACAATGCGACAGAACTGGACACCTTCTTGCTAGTTTAATGCCTTTCAGCTTTCCCTTGTCAACATGCCACTGCACCATCTTGGACAAAACATCTGATGCTAAAATGAAAATGTATGGGGATAATGGGTCCCCCTGCCTTATACCTCTTTCCATCCTTATATATATTATCCTTTTCCCTGCTACCACAAGATTCAGACTTACTGAGCTAATGCACTCCATGACCCAGTCAATCCACTTCTCCCCAAACCCCATTTTTTCCATTACTGCCCGCACAAAGCTCCACTCCAATCTGTCATAGGCTTTATTCATGTCAATCTTCACCGCCATCTCCACTTTCCCCCCCTTCTTCTTATTTTTTAGGTAGTGGAAAGCTTCATGTGCAATGATAATGTTGTCTTGTATCAACCTTCCAGTGACAAAAGCCCTTTGATTTCCTGTGATTATTCTTTGCATCAGACTCTTCAATCTATTAGCCAAGATTTTGGAGATTATCTTGTATACAAAATTGCATAGGCCAATAGGCCTAAATTGACCTACCTTTTCTGCCTTTTCTACCTTTGGTATTAACACAATGTTTGTGTTATTTATTGCCCTCAGGTTTGTCTTTTTGTCAAAAAATTCTTTCACCATATCAATTAACTCACCATTTATTTCCCCCCATGCAGCTTGGTAGAAGCATCCTGAATATCCATCTGGTCCAGGTGCTTTAGTTCCATTCAGTTGGAATGCTGCCTCCTTAATTTCTTCGACTGTAACTCCCCTTTCCAGTTGTGAGTTATCCTCCATCGTCACCTCCTTCTTCACATACCATATAGCATCCTCCAATTCCCTTCTCTCATTCGAGGCAAATAGCTCAGAGTAAAAATCACTAAATGCTCTATTTATATCTTCCTCTTCTTCCCACCAGCCACCATCCTCTCTTCTCAATTTTGTCACCTTGTTTCTTGTCCTTCTTTGTATGGTACTGGTGTGAAAAAATTTTGTGTTTCTATCCCCATATCTTAACCAGCTCACTCTTGATCTTTGCCACCAATACTTCTCCTCCCTTTCCCATGCCCTTTCTATCTCTCTCAGAATTGTCTCTGCCATTTCCTTGCTGCAATCTGTCATTACTCCACTGTTGCACTCTGCTAATTTCTCAGTCAGTTGCTCAATCTGCCTTCTTGCGTTGGGGAATGCCTGTCTGCTCCACTTTACAAGTACCTTCTCACAGTTTTTCAACCTTCTTACCACATCCTCCACCTTATTCACTTGTGCATCTTTACTGATATCCCATCCTTCTTTTACTATTGATAGGAACTTTTCATGTTCTATCCATGATGCCTCAAATTTGAAAACTTTAGGACATCTCTCACTTTTAAATTCACAATCAACAATCAACATGTGGTGGTCTGAGCCTATTGGTTCAACATGGGTTACCAAAGCATTCTGGAAAGCTACTCTGAATTCTACATTTGCCACTGCCCTATCAATTCTTTCTTTTACATGGTCCCTTCCCAATCTTTTGTTGCTCCATGTAAACTTTGCACCCTGGAAGTCTAGATCTAACAGATTGCAATCTGCTAGCATCGACTGAAAATTCATCATTCTACTCACACATACCGGTAGCTTGCCTATTTTTTCCTCCTCTGAACATACATCATTAAAATCGCCCACACATAGCCATGAATCCTCTATCCCCACCGCTATGCTCCTCATCTTATCCCATACCTTCATTTTGTCTTCTAGTCTCGGAGCTCCATAAACCACTGTAACATAGGCAGGGGTTTTAATTGAATATGACTGGAGGCTCACATGAATGATATTTTCTGACTGATGCCAAATAAGGCAGTGGGCCGCCTTATTTTGGATTACTGAAATTAGACAGACAGACTTGTCCTTTTATAGTTCAAGAGTATTTTTCTATATATTTCAATTTACTTTTTCATTATTGATCTGTCTTTTAAAAAGAATTATTGCTAAATTACTAAATTTCATAAATTTCAATTTTCATGTTATAATGGCGGTATGATTTTTTAACGTGATCAAAAAAATATTTTTAATTAAATTTAATTTACAAAGATTTGTTAAATGTGTTAACTAGTATCCATTAACTGCTCATCCGATCTAAGAATCAGAGATAAATTATTGTCGTGTAAATTATCTCACATTGAAGACTGGAATCACTCCAAATACATGACTCCTCCCATCCGATCGTAAATGCCTAAGACCTAATTTACAGGGTAATTGATTAACCCATCTCATATAATTCCATAAATAGTCATCTAATCTTATTTATATATAGGATGGAGAGAAAAACATTTATTTAGCCATATTTATAAATCATCCCATTAAATTTTTCATGTGAATGTATAATTTCATCATTTATTTATTATATGTTAATTTTGTTCTCATGTATTAATGAATATTAAAAATAGATAAAGTCGGACAACAATTGAATTTTAATGCAAATTTAACGATGTTTAAAGTTTTCATTTATATATGTGAAACATATCTTTGTGAAAGATGTCGGAAGTGATTTATAAATATTACGATAGCACTATATGTTATGACATGCATATCCATTTTTATCTGACCCCGGAAATCCAAAATTCATTCATGTTTGTTTTCTTCATCCGGCTTATGAGCCAAAAATCATTGTGCTTGTTTGGAAACGCTTAACTCTCATCCAAAAGCATGTTTAATAGTGTTTTTCCGTAAAATGAAATAATCTTCTCCACATATTTACCTCGACTTGCATAAAAGTACTTCTCTACCGCTTTCTCAAACGGACTCATTGTTTACAACAATAGATGTAATTATGACTAACCAACCATTCTCAGGGTGATTTTTCCTAAGCCTTTTAGGGACTCATGAGGTGAAGACTTGACTTAACTAACCTGTTCGGCGGGATGTTCACCACCACACAGTGAGTCACCGGAACGAGGTGGCCACTTGGGTTGACTGTGTCGATGTCCTGCACCAGGAGGGCCATGCTAGCTCTTGGCTTGATCTTGTGCGACTTCAGAGGGGGAGATATATTCCACTGCATGCGTCGATTGTGTGCAGTATCTTGGTAATCTTATTCCTCCTCCTTCCTTTTCTGTTGCAGGTGAAACTAACTTGAATTCTTTGCTAGCCATTTTAGGGTATGAAGATGGATCATCTGTTAATTAAGTTGGAGGAAGACGATCGATGCTGTGTTTGGTATTTATACAGAGGTGGTGTGGTAACAACTAACATGTGTCGTTGTGGTGAGCAAGGAAGAGAGAGTCCGGTTTTGACACCTATGACAACACTTGTAAGTGGGTGCTTTGTGTTTTTTATAATTTTTCCCATCATATTCTTCTAGTTCATGTAGAGTATGTTTGGTACAAAGAGAAGAGGGCCGTCAAGGGAGGGAAATTTTTTTTTTTAAAGTTGGGTTTAAAAAAATAGATGAGTGGGTTTAAAAGTTTACTTTTTTTTTTTACTTCTCTATTTATATCTTATCTTTATTAAAATTTATAACTCCTTTTTTTCAAATTTACAAATTTTCCTTTCCTTCCATTCCACCCACACCAAAAGAACCCCTTGGTTGTGAGAGGACTACTCTAAACTCAACCACTTAGATCTTTGCTGTGTTAAGTATAATTAGCTTTATGATGTTTCTTTACTAAAGTCAATTGGAAGGTGAAAAGTTGGAAGTTAGATTTGAATCAATGCAATTTATAAGGGCATGTTTGAATAGACGGTGATTGAAGTAACTTTTTGACAGAATGACTATTGAAAAATGAAGTTAGAAGATGCGATATGATTTCTGTTAGAATTATAAGTAATAGAAGTGACTTTTTGTTAAGAGTAAAACTTATTTGGATAAATGTCTGAGAAATAAATTTCGGCGAAAAATAACTTAAATGACATGAATTTTATTACATGTATATATGGTATAATTTTAAGATAAATATTACAAATCAAATTATAAAAAAATTAATGTGTTATTGAGAAAAATTTGAAAATACTATAACAATTAAATAAAATAATGTTATTGCAATGCTTATAATTAGATTTTAAAATGTATTTTTAAAGAAAAACATTTCTCTTTCACTCTCTCTACTCATACGCACAGATAGACACACAGTAAAAAGCAGAGACAATGTTGGAAAAAAGTTTCTAAATCCCACCCTCCGTGAGGCTTAGCATCGCTGAAACAACAAAAAGTTGCTTTCAACTTCAAGTCAATTTGAGGCTTAAATACTGAGGGACAAAACACAATACCAAACAGCAATAACCGTTTAAAAGCAACGTTGCTAGAAAATGAAGTGAGGAAGAGCAGAAGAACATGAAGGGAGCAAGTTATAGCATCGTAATGGAGACAATAAATATACCTACATAAATAAATTTAGTCCAAGAACACGGTTCTGCTCCAACACTTTTAGGGATTGTTTGGTACCAGGATTTGGAAGGGATGGGAGGGGGGAGAGAATTTCTGTAAGCTAAATTTTAGAAAACCAAAGTGGGGTTATAAAATTTGAATGAAGATGTGGTGCAAAATACTTTTAACCCCATTTCTCTATTCTTTTTAAATCCAATTTGGAAAAAAAAAATTTCCCACTTAACCCCCCTCCTAAACAGACCCTTATCTTACCTCGTCTGTCTAGTCCTAAATGCGATGGGCAATCAAAATGATTCTTTCACTTCAAAGGAAAAAACAATTAACTTTGTCCCCATCAAAACGTCCCTCCTCTCGATTGTACAGAATAAAGGAGGTTTTATGAAAGAGATTAAAAAAAAATTAATACATATTGATAGTAGGCCTGTTTGGAAACGATTTTCAACCACCATAAATGCATTGCACAGTGCCAAAAGTCTTTAAAAGCTACTGTTCACATTTTTGGCCTGTTTGGAAAAGCTTTTGGGAATAAGTTGCTTGTGGGAATAAGTTACTTCTGCCAACAAGCTGAAATCCTACGTTTTTACAAATAAGTCACTTCTTCCACCATTTTCCCAAACACAAATAACTTTTACAATCTGACTTATTTTCAATCTTACTTCTCCATAAGTCTTTATGCAAATAAGTTACTTATCCCACCGTGTTCCTAAACAGACCCAGTAAATAACTAACCTATCTAATTTCTAGATATTTACAATTAATTATCTAACACTTATAGGAGGAGGAAGTAACTTTTAATACCGTCTCACATGATACGTTCACCTATGTCTACATTACTACCCACGTAAGAGAATTCATATTCGCACTTTAGCAAGGGTTCCACTGGTCCAATGCCTGTATTTCACCAATTTGTTCAATCAAGCACTTTGTTGCCAATGTGACGAAGAAAAATATCATTAAGTTTTTGGCAAAATTAGCCCCACTTAACCCTTCTAATTGAAACCATATGAAGTTAATAAAGGCAACAAACACAGCCTTCTGCCAGTGTACAAATAAAATTACATCAACATCCCACCATTCAAGTTTCAGCTTGACACACAAAGCTCCTGTGTACGTACGTGAAAAGCTACTCTTCCATGGCATCTCCTCCTTCAATCACTTCGACCGCCTCCCTCAACGGGGTAATCTTTGTTAAGAGAACCTCTGTACCAGAGAATAGGATCAACGTATTTTAGGCACAACATATTCCTTAAACCAAAGCGCACACAGAAGAATGAGAATCACTCTTTGAAGATCACCTCAAAACCCCGACATAGAAAAACAAAGTTATCCAACTAATTTCACACATGTATAAATAACATATCTATCTTGCTTATGGCATGGAGCAAAAACACAAGTAGCACTTCACAAAACCCTGTCCCTAAGCCACACACTTTCCAAATAGTAAGATAACAACTTAGCCTAT
Source organism: Vachellia pachyceras (assembly GCA_025593235.1). Classification (NCBI taxonomy): domain Eukaryota; kingdom Viridiplantae; phylum Streptophyta; class Magnoliopsida; order Fabales; family Fabaceae; genus Vachellia; species Vachellia pachyceras. The sequence goes on along the minus strand of JANTPZ010000669.1, from coordinate 2,526 downwards.
TGCCCCATTCCCCAATTGTCTGAATAGTCAAGAAACACATCCAGGGAACGTGCCACAGAATGACAGTATTATTAATTGAAGTCTCGAGTATATTTGTTAATAAGTGAACAAAGTGAGACACTAACCAGTCTTCTTAGGGAAGGTAAAGCCTTTCGGGTTCACATATGTACGAGGATTTGGCAGGAGATGATTCCTGAGGTACTCTTTATGTCCCTGTACAGTATCAAATAGGAGCGTACAAATAAATAAAAGTTACTTTAAACCGCCTTAAAGAGCAACATTTAGATCCGGGATCAAAGATCTAACCTTCGTTATCACGCAAACATCAACGTTACTTCCACTTCCCAAGTCATTAAATATACCAGCACATATTGCCCCTACCACTAGCTGTACCCCTTCATCCCTCTACACCAAATAAAAATGTTCATACAAAATTAGAACTCAGCAAAATGACTATACCTAAAATTGACAACAGTATCAATGTAAATATTCGATGACTTTTTCCAATTTTTGGGACATACGGGTCGTTACCAATACCATTTAAAATTATGCTAAATTATATATACCACTTTCCAGATCCATCAAAGATAAAGTGTAACAGCTTTTAAGGGTGTCGTAACAAAGAGCTCTATTGAACAGTACATGACTTTTAAGGCTTGTTTGACTCCTATTTCCAAAACATAGATTTTATTTAAGTACACACATTTTTTCAAAACCAATCCGTGTTCCAGTCCTCATCGTGGGTACGTTGGAGATAAGTTGAATATCTAGATAACTACAAGTACATTGGAGATAAGATGAAAAAGAAGCTAAATTCCTTGTTCTAAGGCAAGGAGATAGAGAATCCTTCGATGAGTATTTGGCAAGGTACTTGCAGTTATCCAGATATTCAACTTATCTCCAACGTACCCACGATGAGGACTGGAACACGGAAAGGATGCTCAGGGGATTAATACCAGTGTTGAGGGAAAGAGTTGCCCCTATGAGAATAACAACTTTCAACACTGCAGTTGAGGTCTGCAGAGTGATGGAAAGTAGCCAGAATCATCATCCACTGACTAAAGTCTCAACTTCAACAGAAAAGCTAGGACCAAGTAGTTCCTCAGGCAGTAAGAGAGGCAGGAGACCTCCATTTGGAAGGGGATTCAAGAAGCAAGGAAAGAAAAATACCTCCCATAACAGTCAATCTGCAAAGACTTGCAATGCATGTGGAAAAAGCCACGGAGACAGACCTTGTCTAGCAGGCCAGAATGTCTGCTGCAGATGCCAAAAGCTTGGACATTATGCCAGAGAATGCAACCAGATGGCAGAAGGAGGCAGACCGCAAAGCTCAGACAGAGTTTTTGCCATCACACAGGAAGAGGCTCCTAAGTCGCCTGAGATGATTCAAGGTACTATTCATATAAATAGTTATCTTGTGCATGCAATGTTTGACACGGGCGCAAACCATTCATTCATATTATATAACTGTGTTGAGCGTATGGGTTTAACCATAGACACCTTACCCTATGATATGACTGTCTACTCCTACTGGTATAAGTTGTCACCTGTTGTACATGTTTGGGTTGCATAGTCCAGTATAAGCATTGTAGTACTGCAATTGATTTAATGTCTGCCTTTGCATGGTATCGATGTAATCATTGGCCTAAACTGGTTATCTGCCAATAGTGTTCTACTTGATTGTAAGAACCGAACTTTGGTATCACCTAATAGAGAAGTGAACCTGCCTACTGAGATTAGGCTAAGCTTCATAATGGAGACAGAGGCAGCAAGATGTTTAAGAAAGGGATGTCAGGGATACATAGTGTTCTTCTCGGTTGAAGTAAAAGTCAAGGAGGAATAAATGACATTCCGGTAGTCAGAGAATTTCCTGAAGTATTCCCATAAGAGATTAGCGGACTACCTCCAGAGAGAGAAGTAGAATTCGCTATAGAGCTAATACTGGGAATCAATCCGATTTCAAAGACTCCGTATAAAATGGCTCCAAGAGAGATGAAAGAGCTAAAGAAGCAAATAGAGGAGCTATTAGAGAAGGAGTTGATCAGACCCAGTGTTTCACCCTGGGGAGCCTCGGTTCTCTTTGTGAAAAAGAAAGAAGGGAGTCTTAAACTATGTATCGACTACCGAGAATTGTACAAGGTGATAGTTAAGAACAAGTATCCGCTTCCTCGCATTGATGATTTGATGGATCAATTAAGTGGTACCAAAGTGTTTTCAAAAATTGATCTCAGATCACGCTATCACCAACTCCGAGTTAGAGCTATGGACATTTCCAAGACAGCCTTCGAAACTAGATACGAACATTATGAGTTTTAGATGATGCCGTTTGGATTGACGAATGCCCCTGCAATTTTCATGGATTATATGAACCGTGTTTTTTGACAATACCTGGATCAGTTCATCATAATCTTCATAGATGATATCCTAGTGTACTCCAAATCTTTAGAGGAACATGAAAGGCATCTGAGAATTGTCTTAAACATTGTAAAAGAAAAACTTTTATACGCTAAGCTTAGTAAGTGCGAG